>JAGFPH010007131.1:0-19226 GCA_018207615.1 Philaenus spumarius | reverse complement strand
TTTGGTAGAGGTAAGCCCTCGTAAGAGATTACCCAAGCCATACCTAATCGACCGAACGAAACCATCGATAGATTAGAGGTGTGTGCTATTGTTATAAGTTAGAAGAATGAAGTAGGAAGTAAGAAATAGCTTATAATCTAATATCACCGATCGGAGCCAGGTGTTCGGCAAAGGCAGGTCGGTACGATCGGGTTGATAATTAGATTGGAGGGGGTGTTTGCTATATAGTGTCCTAGAATTGGCTTGGTCGATTGATATCCTAAGAGTATGAAATTTTTATAAGGTTAAATAAAATTGATTATTCTAAAAAAATTTATCCCCTGTTGAATACTGTACTGTTAATTATGTTATGTTAGTTAGGACACTATGTAAGCCGTAATTTCTTTTAATATGGTTAGGGTTTTTACAGTTAATTGTGATTTTTTGTTTTGTTTCTTTTAATTAACTGTATTATATTTATTTCCTATGTATGATATTGATTTACCGTTTGGTATTTCATTTATTGTTTTCAATATTAAGGAATTGGTTGATCCTGAAAAATGTAATCCGTCAGTTAAGAAAAACTTTGGCGAATCGTAATCGTCGATATTGAATCTGATCAATTTTATATCAAATAAAGTTGTTATAAATTTATTGTAGGATTTTATCTGTGTAACTATTTTTGGTTTGGTTTTAATTTTTGGGAATATCGGAAGTTCGAATAACGCGATTTCACCGGTTGGGTTACAACGTTTAATGAGGTTGATTATTGAATTGACATTAACTCGTAGTTGCTCGAAGGTTTGTTGCTTGAGCAAGTCGTTGGTTCCGAGAATTAGACTTGTTAATTTATTTGGTAAAATTATTTTTCTGTTTGACTTTATATAAAGTTTTATTTTAGCGCAAGTCGCTCCTGGCAACCCATGGAAGTACACTTTTGTTAACTGGTTATGGTTTTGTAATTGGTAGTGCCGGCCTAGTCGAGTAGTGTGACTATCTCCGATAAAAACTATTTGTTTAGGTTGGGTCATAACTGTAGAACTGCGGTTACCTGATCGCTGCTATTTGGTGATATTGATTATAATGTAGTCATTATTATTTTTATTGGTTATAGGCTATATGATTGTCTAGGTGTGACTGTAGTTTTGAGAAATAATCAATCCGGAGCAAAATTATTATAAACTATATTGTCGGTTTGCTATTATTGATTTAGGACGAAAACTATTTTTTGAAATAATTTTGTTTTGAACTATTGTTTTAAATAAAGTTTTTTTTCTAAAATTATTTAAAAGTTTGGCGTTATTTAAAATATATAAAGATTCCTTAAATATTGTAGGCTATAATATTTATTTGATGAATTAGCTGCAATTCCGAGGGACGAAAATACCTAAAAACTGTTAGGCTAACTGGAAAAAAAATTTACTGAAAACAACAAAATACAAAAATAGACTAATTATTTATTTGTAATCACCAGCTCAATCTGAAATTGGAAAGGCCGGGTAGGCTTGTAGGAATTTAATTAAATATGAAGGTAATAAGGTGCAAAAGTGAAGATTATATAGCAGTATAGTACCTGTAAACAAATGATTATAAACACACAAAACAATTTACCTGCGTTCGGTTACTTATATCGTAGCTCCTGATGTCCGGGGCGTTTCAATACCTTGGCTAAATAATATGCTGTTAATAACCTATTTATGGGTAATAAGCTTAATATTAACTGTTGTAGCTTATTTATTGGTTAAATTGAACAATGTTTAATGTGCATTTACTTTGGGTCAATTGTTAAGGTGTAACCAAATTACTATATTATGTGGAATTATTTTTGTTTTAAAATTATTGAATATTATTTGAAACTATTTTTGTACTATTATTAATATTGGGGGTGTAGAATTATAATAATGTGTTCATTGATTGAATTCATTGTACAAAAATATATTATCTATAAGTAGAGAATTTGGTTAAGTATGTTTTAACTATTTCAAAATTGTTTAAGATTAATTAAATTAGTCAATGTTTTTTGAAAGTACTGTAATTTGCTGTAATGTTGTAATACAGTTTTGATTTAAATGTCAGTGTTACAATTCAGTTGAATTAGAAATGAGATTTAGATTTCTAAAAAGGGAAAATAGTTAGGCTATATGTGTTTGAGTATCTGAGTATAGGCGTAATGTGTCTAACACTGTGTTGTAATGAACAAGCTGTTATGTTTGTGGGTTATAGGCCAACGTGTAGTACAAGATATTGTATCACTGTTAACTAGCAGGTGTAGGCCATATGTGGTTTGAAATGGCTAAAAGGTGTATATATTTTGAATAATTTATATAAAATTACGTCACCTGAAATACTATCAAACAGCATTGACAAAATTAGACTAGGCCTAAAAATTATTAAAACCTATTTTACCTATGAAACACTGAAATATGCAAAGTAACTGGACAATATCACTAACACTGTAAAAATATATATTGTCTGGATGGCCAAACTAAGAAAGAGTACTATCAGGTGTCAGTTGTATGACATAAACATGGTAGGCTATAAATTTGTATCATTAATGTGTGTTTTATCTTAAAGTATTGTAACAGTAACAATATTTTCAATGAAAAAAGGATTACTATTTGAAAAATAGCAAGTAAATTATTATCCAACACAATCAATGACAAAGAGACACAAAATTGGGTTGTTGTTGACAGATATAATATGTTAAGAGTGTCAGAAATGAATTATTTGTTATAGGCCTACTATGAATTAATTATTTTGGTAGAAAAGTTTATAAAAGGCCAGATTACACATTTACTATATGAACTTGGTGATTTAACAGACTAAATGTTGTAAATAGCACTATATATGTGGGAAAATTATGTGTAATGTGGTGCAACTTTGTATGCAGATTGGTGCAGGCTAGGCCTAAATGTATTATGTTTATAAATTTCGCAATGAAATTATATAGATTGGTATATTTAAGGTTTATTGGTTAGGGTGTTGTTATGTAATGAAACACAAGTACGTTTTACCAAAGGTAATCTTAAATTGGTTAGGCCTATTAAAACAATATTGAGTGTCACTAGGTGTTTATGTGTACTTGAAACTTTCTTTGAGAGGTTAGGTCACTTAAAGTTCTTTTTGGTAGACTCTCAGTTCAGTAATTTGACTTCCAAATATGAATAAAATAAGGCACTGCTTATTATAATATAATAATAATAATTTATGTACTCACCAATAAAGCAGGAATCATAAACAAAAGAAACACTATACCAACCATATAACTCACACTAAATAGGAGTAGGTGTAGAAATTAATATAAGGCAAAATTTAACGGCAAACGTGTATAATCAATATCATAATATTCGTTGGTTAAATTTATTATTAAAAAGATTAGTTCGGTTAGTTGGTGACTAGCTTGCAAAAAATAAGAAACGTGGTTTTTACCGGCGGAAGTAATGACGTAATATAGGCAAAGTCTGACATGAATAAAGTTGCTTTTAAGGGTTAATATCGCTTCTGTTACCATTTAATCCGGGACGCAATCTCGTTATGCTAGCATTTAATCCGGGACGTCACTTCGCTTCTGCTACCATTTACTGTACCAGTTATCCCTTTGATCGTATAGGGAATCGCTGGTCAGCGTGTATTTGCACCGACTTAGTAAAATTTTGGAAGACGTGACTGGAACTGTCGTTGCAAATGGACGCTACCCATATACCCAGAGCAAATTAATTAATCATCAACCCTAATTTAACCGATTGCCTTTTGCCGTACCCTGCAAATCCGATTCTGCCAGCTTTTAACAAGCGCTTAATTAATTAATATAAATCTAAACTATTGCACTTTAACTTTAACTAAACACTAGTCACCATTGGTACACGATAGGCTACTAACCGAAAAGAACTTATTACCGCTTAATACTCATTACGACTGCGCGATTTGTTATATTATCACGTTACGCGGTTACCGATTATAATAATAAATTAATTGGATTGCTTATGGCATATTAACAACGGATTAGAGTGAGTGTAGAACCTCGAGGCCGACGGACGTTTTTACCTGCCGCTTACGTCTACTTGATGGGTCGGCGCTTGGCACTAGACTGGTTTCTGGTTCAATGTCACACTGGAAGGTCAGTTATGACGCGCATGCGCGCAACTAGTCTAGCTTTAGGCAACAGGAGTTTCGGTAACTCGTTGCAACATGATAAGTGAATAATATTTTGTATTTAATACTTATTGTGTATGCAATATAAAGCTTAATTTTATTTGAAAAGAAATTAAGCTTATTGATATGCTTAAACAAATCATACACACTTTGGTAAGAAAATCAAAAGGCCAATCATATATTATATCTAGCCAGTTTATACAAAGCTTCGTTTATCATAATAAATCCGACAGCAAACCACCCCTTGTCTGGAATTATGATGGATGGAGATTTGTTATTGATGGAGCCCCATTTTGTTTAGAAATCATTAAAGTGTAGTTTAACTGAAAAATTATACACTAGAGTGTATAACAAGTTCCAATTAACGATTTTGTGCAATAATAATATTTTGATATTTTATATGTTTTGTACCTTAAATTTTTAACTGAAAGCAAATTACTGAGTCTCTAAAGTAGACAAAAGGCACAGAGTCAAGATCTTCTGTAGTTCAGCCTTTTTACGTACTTCATGTTATTGTTTTAGTTTTCAATACATTTCGTTAACCCTCTAAGAAGAAATCCAGTAAAATTCATTTAACCAAACTATTACGAATTCGATTAATGCCATTGCAGTTATTAATAGTTTAGCCAATATATGCCCAACTTTGTAACTTGCATATATATATTTAAAAATGTTAAACTCATTTTCGAGTATAAGCATCCAAGTCAACGGTATGATCAATGAGTTATCAAGTATTTGCTGTACATGGTCTGTGACTTTTAGTTTTCTTTTATTACGCGTCTCGTGACTAAAGACACATAATAGAGTTTCTTACTTATTTGAGGTGACAAACATTAAAACACTACTAAAATGTAGATTACTTTACCAAAACAAGCAGCGGCTCCACCCATCGACGATTAGCAGTCTTAATAATTCTCCTCAAACGAGTAAGAAAATTTGATGATGGGACTTATGCCCCGAAACGCGTAATGAAAGAAAACTAGAAGGCACAGGTGGTGTACAGTGAGTTCTTGATAACCAATTAAATATTTGCATATATTTTATACAGACTGTATGTGTTTCCGTATGTTTGAGTGTTTGTAAATATAATTTTTTCATGCATGTAAATTTATATAGCTACAGTGTGAGTCAAAAGTATGCATCAACTATGTTACATTAAATGTATAAAAATAAAAAACTCAGGACACCTTTCTAGGAAATAAAAGTGAACTTTTTAGTCACTATTTCAACTTTGCTCATTTCCCCAAAATTTGATTTTTGGGAGGTAGCTCAACATTGTTGAATGTAAAGACCCATTATGTGACACTTCATTTTAAATGTCATGATTAAACAAGAAGAACAGTGGAACTAAAGCTTTCTATCTCAACCTAGTACAAAATGGCAGCTCATTGAAATTTTCAGAACCTGGTACCAATACTTAGGAAATATACTTGTAATTGAAAACAATTAATTTGTGAGACAGATAAAATCAACAGCCAATAAAATAAACTTCTTTTGATATTGTATATTAACTTGTATTATTATAGCACTAGTATTTACAATTACATTAAACAATAAAACGGCTTAAACTTACTAACCTGTGTTTTTTATAACAGGTGTTCAAACTGATGCCCCAGGACTGTTTGACAATGTCCAAGTCTGTCGTAAAAACTTGAAACGGTATGCTGTATGGATTCACGTGGGATTTTTTTAATTTGCGCTACTACTCTGTCACTAAGGTCAGTAATTCACTGGAGTTTCGTTGTATACATGTTATTTTTAATTTGACCACTCACAACGTAGTCCAGTGGAGATAGATCTTTCAATCTTGGTGGCCACTCGATACTTCCTAAGCGATTGGGAAAAATATTGTTTAAATACTCGCGGATATGCAGGCCATAGTGTGGAGGTGCTCCATGCTGCTGGAACCAAATTTGATTACAGTTGTTGGTTGCTGCTTGGATAGCTGGATGAATCTGATTTTGTAGCATTTCCTGCCATACCTCGGCATTAAAATAACCATAAATAACATAAGGCCTAACAAACTGACCCCTCACAATTCAAAGCCAAAGCACACGTTTAATTTTTCAGGGTGCTGCATGTGTTGCTCCGTCATCCAACGAGGGTTAACATCAGCCCAATAACGACAGTTCTGAACGTTACCATTTAACATTAAAGTTACTTCGTCTGAGAAAGCAATATTGTCCATTCTAATTGTATCTATATATTTAATTCCGTAAGCCCAAATTTGAAAATGAAATTCAGAGCGAACGGTAGGTCGTAGGAAGCTGGGAGAGGTCTCATTTTAGAGGTCTGGGCATGAAGTTTTGGGGAAAAATATTCATTTTTCTTAATTGTGTCCCAAAAGTTTGTTACGGAATAAAATAAGTCCCATTTAAATAGCATGGGCATATACAGGTGTAAATCAGGTGTAACATTTAAAGAAGAAATAAATATTCGTTTAACTTAATAATATAATATAACAGCTGATTTCACCCATCATCTGTAATACGCAAACAAAACCTATCGCAGATTATACTTTGGGGTTATGTTTACAACTTCAATCAATATAAGTATTGCGAAGATAATGCTTTTCTAAATATGAGTTAAAGAACTAATGTAGCCTATAATACGATATAAACGTACATTTACAGGATCGTACGTTGCGATCAAAATACATTTATTTACATATTTAGTTAATATCCATAAAGAGTACTGAAAAAATGTTTCCTTAGTTGTCTTACCATTAAAATGTTTAGATAATAAACCGCTTGCACAGTGCTTTCAAATTTTAGTTTTAAACATAGCAGACATCAAAATGAATTACGCAGGTATGTAAGAATTATTGTGCGTATTATATTCACAAATTTTTAATGATAATTTAAGGTACGGTGAATCATGAGACTAACAATTTACTTCATAAAATTACTACAATATATAGGGGCAATTGCCCCTACAAGCCACTAGTTGTTATTAATGTTCCTCATCATCAGTTCACAAAATTCTAATCGACTATCAAAATCGTCCTCACTTGGCTTTTAACTAAACGAATTGTGTACGCTTTAAAACCACCGCCATGTAAAACTCTACAAACTGATATTTGAGATATACCTAACAATAGGGAAACATTTCTTGTTGAGGCATGAGGTCTTTCTACAACAGAATGTAAAACGTCAATTGACAATGCTTCTTTTGTAGCCGATTTTAGTCTTCCATGTTTAGTCTTTAACGCTGCCTGTTTCCTGGAAACGTTGAATAGTTTTTTGAACTCCTGATTTAGACACTGGGTTTCGACAAAACACGTCTTAGCTTTGTTGATTCCAACCAAAAACTGAACCTGATTCTGGGTTCCTTCAAAACTGATAAGATAAGGGAGGCCTACCATACAGCTGTACATAACTGTAAAACAGATTTGAGTTTGTAAGACAAGTTTTTGTCTATTATGGTTATAACCTGAACGTGGATGTTTATGTTTTGCCTCAATGAAGTTTTACTTAATTTCAATTAGCTGCCATTTTGTACTGGGGTTCTTCTTCTTTAATCAAGACCTGTAAAATGAGGTGTCAATGGGTCTTTACATTTAATAATTTTGAGCTTCACTCCCCAAAAATCACATTTCGGGGAAATGGGCAAAGTTGTAATAGCGACCAAAGAGTTAACTTTTATTATCTAGAAAGGTGTCCTGAGTTTCATTTTTCTATCTTTATCCCTTTAAAATTTAACAGGGTATTCATACTTTTGACTCATACTATACATATATGCACTAAATATATTTGTTTTTATTAATTTACTTAGTAAATAATTTAAGATAATAACACGTTTATTTTCCTTGATATATTATAAGTGTAATTTTAATGCTTAAACCTTCGTTTTAAGAAACAATTTAACGAATTCCAGTTTAGCTGCCACTGATTGCTTTTAGGTTTTTAGTTGACTTTTTAGGTAAATTTTAGTTTTTTCAATATTTTTTTGAGATCCCACACAGGTTTTGAGTTAAGGGATAGGCCCTTTTGTTCCTTTTTTGTAGAATTAGTCAATTATTTCTACAGGTTGTTTTTGTTAGTTATCTATTATTTGTGTATTTATATAATCCATATACATATATATATATATTATATAAAATAATAATATCGTTTTGTCCAAAATAAAAACTTTTATAAACGAAGGAAATCAAAGTCACATTTTTACACTATTCAATTAAATAAATGACACAATTCAATCTCAATTAGAAATTATTATTTGTATAGGTATCAAAGGTCTCCAGATTGTCTCGCAGTTAAAGAACTTAATAAACTTGAAAAATCTGACGAATAAAATCCAAGTCTTTATTCGGATATGGTGTTAAATGGCACAACTAACAGTGAAGCTCAGAGAAAACACTACTCGTTCCCAGTAATACTATTTCATCCTTATGCTTGGTTTGTAATCGGACACTTTCACTAATTGGACACTAGTTGGTTTTAAAGTTTTCTTGTATAAACCCAAGCTAGATAAGGTTGAATGATAATAGTTCACTTTTTAGTCGGAAATGTTTACTCAAAAAATAGTTAATAAAGAATATTACTTGCAAAATTCGAATAGATACCATACAAGCATGCATTTATTGGCAAACAAATTTGTTACTATATTGCTTGGTTTAAACTTAAAATGACTTAGGTTTTAAGCATGGTCATAGCAAGACGGTTACATTTATTTTAAAATTTTGTTTAAATTTTATCCCGAACATATTTTGCCTTATATTAAAAGTATTATGACCACTTAAAAACAATAATGAATAATTAATAAAAAAAAAAAAAAAAAAAAAAAGAATAGGCCAGTAGAAATTTGCTAATTAATGAATAAACCTAACTATATTTAGTGTTCAAATTATGATTAAATTATCTTACCCATGAACCCTTTCGTAACCTTACATTTCAAAATTTTGAGTTAGGTGTTTGTTCAAATTAAATACTTTTTTAGAGATGCTATTAATTTACTTTCCGAAATATATTAATATCAACATTTTATGTTACACTTATATTCAATATTTATTCCAGAATATTTACGAATACACAATCTTATTTATGATTATAATTATATACGTGGTATATTATACTGGCATTAAGCCGAGCAATATTATCCAAATTAAAAACTGGCAACCTGTCTTGGCACTGAAACCCTTAACATAGAATTGGCTAAATGCCTTATCGCACGTCAAAAACAGCGGAAGTTTTTTTTTTATGAATGGATAGCATACAAGTGTATACATTTTAAACAGCCGTAATTTTGAGTTTTATGTCAGAAAAGTTAATCAATTAAATTGTATAAAACGTGTTATTTATGTTCTAGTAAAATGTATGGTGTTATTATTTATAGTTACAGTCATACTTTAAATATATTAAATATCTAAAATTGTAATACAGTTTTTCCTTTACATGCTAAACATATTATGATTTCTACATTAATAAGTTGATTCCGGATTAATTACAGACATTGTTTTTACAGTAAATTGGTTATAAGTGTACAATTGAATTTACAAAGAAAGTTATTGTCAATTACACATTTGGTGTATCCTTCTTTATTTTCTTTTAGTTTCAGTTTTTACATTGCAAAGTAAATACTATCCTTGTTCTTCATGATTTAACGTGTAATTCTTGTTTGTAATATGTCTGTGGGGTATAGTAACGTATAGTAATATAAAGACAATAGTAACTACATTCTAAACCCACCATCTCCTTGCATGGGCCAAAATAATATCCAATATTAAGAAAAACTCTACGTTGATATCAATTACGCTGAAGATGTTGTTATGCAGAATCTTATGTTTATTGAGGTGTATAGGCAGAAATGAATTTTTTATTCCTCTATAGAAATCGAAAATTAATAATTTAATTTTACATTATTAATAATATGTTCATTAACCTCATAAAACTTTCCTAGCAATGCGTACCAGTTAACTGTAGCAGTCATTTAGAAGTGGTAAATACATTAATCAAGAACATCAAACTTTATATTAGTACATATTCGATTTATTTGTATTATGCAATTTTTATTTTTATTGATTTCTTTTACAAATAACTTAGTATAGCAGACCATTTAGGATTATAGATATTACTAAAATTGCTAATGCATGGGTTTTGTTATAGATTGCATTAGCTTTAAAATCTGGATAGACTGAGCGTACTGCGGTAAAAAAGCTATTTAAATATTGTGAATACCTCTCTCTAAATGCAAACTTACTAAAGTCATCACAATCCATCTTTACTAATATGTTATTATATTTTATAGTCCATGGCAAACCCAATGAACTTGTTTTCGTAGGAAATATGAGATATTGCAGTGCCTTATGGTGAGACCTAAGGTCGGGAGAAAAACTTGAGCACCGATCATGGTTTCCAGGATACGTTTTAAGGTGTTACAAAAATATTACAATATATATATATGTAAAACCTTTTTGGAGTTTCTGCTCGTAGTCCTTTTTGGTTACAGTTTAAATGATGACGCGTTTCGCCTATTTTTCAGGCATTTTCGAATCAAGTTAATTCAAAGTTTTTATAGAATATATTTAATGCTCGTCAATTACTAAAAAACACACTAACACATTTAAAACATATGTACATAAAACACAAATACTCCGTTAGATTCATTTGCAGGTAGCCGCACACGTGCACGCCGGCCTGTTCTTGTGTCGCTACTAATAATTATCTTGGTGGACGGGGTACA
This sequence comes from Philaenus spumarius, assembly GCA_018207615.1. Lineage (NCBI taxonomy): Eukaryota > Metazoa > Arthropoda > Insecta > Hemiptera > Aphrophoridae > Philaenus > Philaenus spumarius. The sequence continues at coordinate 8,414 of JAGFPH010007131.1, read as the reverse complement.
TCCGTGGTTGGGGGGAGGTCACGCGTCATCATTTAAACTGTGACCAAAAAGGACTGCGAGCAGAAACTCCAAAAAGGTATTTATATTAATATAATTCCAGTCCAGTAAGGCAAACACAAACAAACAATATATATAACCTATATTTGTATGTTCGCGCTCTATCAGCCGCATTGTGATTTCGATGTGGTTCAAATTTGGTACACACGTTCGTTGTCTAAATCGCTTGGACAAGTTAGTTAGCCACAAAAATTTCAACAACCGGAAGCAAGTATTTGACCGGAAATAACTATTTTTCAAATATTTTTTGGAGGGATTTTATCTACAAATGTTAATATAGAATATTATTCTGCACATTTCGTGTTTTTACACGACCTTATAGCTCGCCCGGTACTCTCAAAACTGATCGAAACGTAAAATACCATAAAATTACCTGGTTAATATCCATGGGGGGCAATTCTGATCCAAGGACGACGGCCGAGTTTGTACGCCACGAGCGAAGCGAAGCAGTCCATATCCCGAGGCCGCAAGTTGGAAGAGCAAACTCGAAAAACGAATGGAATGAAAGAGCGCGTGAGTCAAAGCTGGAGGCTCAGGTGCAAACAAATTCTACTAATATATTTCGTACACACTGACATGTACTCAGCTTCTTAGTGAGTAGATAAATTTCCCAAATAGTTGGTTGAAACCCTAAAAGTTATTAATTTTGTAAATTTGATGAACTCACGTCAGCGGTTCAGGTGCATGGTCAATTATTTTCTATCTATATCGTTATTTATTTTGTTGTTATTTATATAATAGCGTACCCCCATAACATATGTTTACAATTACATTGAACCATTACGGAGTCGCAAAATAAATACCGGTTTGTTTAAAATAAATCCATATTATTTAAACAGTATTAGAGTTACAAATTGTGTATTAATAAAAAGCTACAAATGGAGTATCGTCTACAAGTAAACCAGGCATTGAATACAAAATTCAACAGTAAGAATTAAGGGTAAGATCTAGTAAAATGTGTACAGTCCAACAAGTCATCCTTGGTGCATACAGATTTTTTCTTACACAAATAAAAGATTTGTTTACCTTGATTTAGACAAAGCAGAGATTAAAAACAATACTTTTATCTTTTTAAATATTTAAGAACTTTCGGCTTAAATATTTACATTTGTTCATTAAACTAATAAATTATATTTAGTTTTTACTTTGAATTACCCGTTTCCTTTGAACATTTCCTTGAAAGTCCAATTTAAGTGACAGTACATATTGAATCTCTTAATATGTACTATTCATTGTATGATGTCTTATTTTCTGTAACATTAACAGTTATTTGTATTTTTTCCTTCTAATATTTTCTTCTTTTTTTTTAATTATCTTCACTATCTGATAACTTCAAGAATCAAAATGTTTTTCATCCTCTACCTCAATAAATTCTTTGTTCAGGATTTTGTGGATCGAATAAATAGCAAACACGATTCTATCAGATTTACTCATGAAATTTTAATGAACCACAGCATACCTTTTTTTAGATATTTTATGTATTGGAAACAATAAACAGATAGAATTTGACAAATATAGAAAACCCTCAAATAATCATTGATACGACTCTAATCACACCTTCAAACACAAACTTGCTGCTTTTAATAGTATGATAAATAGAGCAATTCAGATCCCTTTAAGTCCTGAACGTTTTCACAAAGAATTTGCAAGTTATTAAAAACATAGCTCATTTCAACGGGTTCAATCCTAAAATTATTGATAATTTACTAAGGAAACATAAGCTACAAAATGTTAGATTAAATTCCACGACATTCCAACTCCACGACGAAGAAAAAGAAAAAATGAGTATGTTAGTTTACCTTTTGATTCTAAACTTATTAAAGGTCTAGGAGCACATTTTCAAGAAATAAAATCTTAGGATTGCTTAAAAAAGTCAAAATACCCTTAGTTGAAAACCCTAAGGACAAAATTCCGATGTTGGAAAAGTCTGGAATTAATGAAATAAAATGTGACACATGTGGAAGGACTTACCTTGGCCAGACAAAGAGAAAAATTACAACGAGATTTAAATAACACATAGCTCACATTAAATACGATAGGCTTGAAAAATCTAGCGTAGCAGAACACTTTCAGGAAACACACCATAACTTGAAAATAACAAATGTTAGGTTGAAGAAAAAAGTGTCTCCTAACAGGTTAACAGCTGGGAAACCATTTCCATATTTCAGGCACCATTTCCATATTTAATATGTTATTAAATGCAGATAATGGGCCTATACCTAACTCTTCATTATTTCCTTTGCTTAAGCCTAAATTATAACTTTCTACATTTTATTACAGATTATTGTTCTTTTTTTTTAGTCTTTTTCTTCTGATAGGCCTTATTATATTATTTCTGCTGATTGTATGTTAAAATGTGCCAGTATGGTATGTTAAAATTGTTTAAAAAATCTTATTTTTCAAATCGTTTGTTTATTTCCAGTTGTTTCCCTTTTATTTATATAAGCTTTTTTGCATTTTGTGCAATAAATGCATTTGTTCAAATTTATTTAATCGAAATATATATTTTGTTTTATGGATCACATAGTTTGCTAGTATATTTGTTCTGTTAGGCCTAGTATTTTAAATATTATTTCTGCTGATTGTATGTTCAAATATGTCAGTATGAGTATGTTAAAAATGTTTAAAGAATCTTATTTATCTCAATCTTATGTTTATTTAGAGATCTTGAATATTATTTGTTACATTTATTTTTATGGATTATGTTTCTTGTTTTGTTTAACTTTATTATATTACTTATTTGTACTCATTTTATTGTGTTTATCAGCCTATTAAGTTTATGTATTATTTATATATTTTTTATTATTTCATTGTATCTTTTACCATATTTAAGTAATATAATAATTGTTAAAAGGATGTATGTATTTTTTTAAATTATTTTAATTTATATTAATTAAGGCTTGTACCGGTTTACGTCTCTCCTCCTACTCCCCACCTAGACGCATTGTGATTGGGCGTGAACGGAGAGGAGTGGGGAGGACGGAGTATACCCTTGACTAGTTTAGTTCAGTATTGTTAAAGCCCTCTAAAGATGATGACTATGCCATTTAAATGTGTATACGGGTAGTTCAATAAACATAACTTTTCATTAAATTGTTGTTATTGTTATTTGTTCCTTCTATTTGTGGTTCAGGGTTTGATTCAATCAATGTGAATTGGTCGCCACAGTGCTCTTCAACCTTTGTAATTAGTATTAAATAACTTAAGAGCCAACTAAACTGAATTATTATCAGTTAATTAAATCTAGTTTGCCATACGTACACTCTTCTCTAGCGAAATCTTGCGTATGCATATGTATTCATGTTTTTTATTAGGCATTATAAGAACATGCATGTAAGAATATATTATGTTCACATTTTGTACAATGTTTAAAGATAATCGATTTCATAAACACTGCAAAACCTTTTAACAAAAATATAGACAATGTAATTAAGCCTGAAACAAGTTAGATAAGCTACATTCATAATAATACTGGTTTATCAATTCAATTGGAAACTCAGATTTTCAGTGTATTGAGAAACTGATTTTACTAAACTTGTTGAATTAATTTGTAAAATAAAATATTCAGTTTAATTTGTTGTAGTGTTTAGTATGTAGCCAGCAAGAATTTATTTATTTTGGTATTGTTATATTTCTTTAAACGTAGAGTTTAATAAATTACTCTTGAATTATATTATAAATTCTCTTGATAATCTAGAATTATAACGTCAAATAATAGTATAATATTTTAATAAGCAGGTATGATTATGGTTCATATATTTTTGGTTCACCTTGAAGAAACTTATTTTCGATGGTGCATTCTTGAAAATGAAGCTTAACTAAGTTTAAATAAGTTTACTTTCATTGCGTGCAAATTTTTAAATTTATTAGTAATGACAACTGGTGCGCATTCATCAACCATTTGGGAGGGGTTTAATTATACCACTAGAAATAAAGACCCAAATCTACAAATAAAACAGCAAAGCTGTTTAACCATATTTTATTAAACTTTAAAGATGTAGGCACCTTTTGTAAATTAGATTAATTTTTTTATGAAGTTTTAATACTAAATTATGTTAAATCATTCGCTAGTCAATACGACCAAGTAGATAATTGATATGTTAGCTTTTATATAGAAAAAGTAGAAAATAACACCTTGCTCAACTGTATTGCATTGATTCATAAGTTCCCGAGATTTGCACTAGTTATGTCACATGTGCGAGAAGTACTATGTAGAATTTTGTTAGTGTGTTTACCTTCTAATGAGGTGGAAACATTCACTTCCTCTTCACGTGAGATATTTATTGGGGATTTAGGAAAATTATTCTTTTTTAAGTGCTGCTAAATCTGTTAGGATTGTTAAGATGCTTTATCTTAAATTTAAATCTTTGGTAGTTATCTGGGAATACTTTTCAACTGCGTAAACAATTTTATTAGCTCATATGTGTCTCCAGAAGACTGTTTCACCGAGACGTTATTATTTTGAAGTACAGTAGACAACATGATAATGAACTTATGCTTCTGTTTAGAATTAAGTCTAACTAATTCTTGATTGCCATTACCCCGAGTAACTACTACCTGACATAATATGCAAGTATTTCTGAAACTGCTTACTCACTAAACTGTCCCCTTCCCACTCCAACCTTCTTCGTCTTTATTATTCGGTCAAACTATTCCAACTCTGGTTGGATAACTAAACACCGAATGGACGAATGGACAATGTAGTTATTGTAATGGGTCCACGTCATACCGTAGATATGAATAATATGGAACAGCAGTGACGCTGTTCCCCCCCACCACAGGAAGGGCTTTCCAGCCGCGATGTGTGTCAGTTGCCATTGTGATTGCATTTAGTTGGCGCGTATACTGTATGTTTGTTTAAAATCATTTTGGAGACATTTGTATATTTTTATTATTTTGGAATAATGATACAGTTCTATACAGCATATGGCTGTAATAGTTGATTTTCAAAAGGCTGCAATTTATCGTTACACATATAAGAAAAACTAAATATTCTGTTGGCTTATACCTACTTTACTATAATACGAAACTAATAGTTCATATTGTTTTGTTTATAAGTTGTTAATAAAGAAAATTAATTTTTATAAATTTTAGGTCACAGACCCACGACTTAAGTGCATTAATTCAGTCTTACATTAGACCTAGACCTAAGAGTTTTAAATCCTGTCGGTTTATTTGGTCAAATAGTTAACCGGTCCCACGCTGGTCGGTTAAGAAGGAATTCGTGTAGTTGTATTTTAACTCTATACAATAAAGTGTTGAAAGGTTATGATAAATATATGAGGAGTTCTGACATAAAAAGGTGCATAAATTATGGTATAAATCAAGTTTGGTGGTAATGTATTCCGTGTTAGTAGAAATTGGTAATGTATTCCGTGTCACGGTGTTAGTAGAAATTGGAGAGGAAACTCTTAAAATTAAAACTAATAAAGTTGATTGTATTTTTTTTTTAATAAAAAGTTTTGGTTTAGCAAAGAAAATAACTATCGCAGAAAATACTGCCTCTACAGGCCTACGACAAAAATTAAATAAGGTTATTTTCTTCAGTCACACGTAGGCCTGTAATTCCATTTGAAGTAGCCTAAATTTATGTCATTATATGTGATGATTTAATGTACTGTCACAATAAAAGAACATGTTTAAACAGACACAGTTAACTTGTTTTTGTAACCTTAATTATAAATATACTATAGTACTACACTCGTATATAGTTGTATATATGTTTACAAACTTAAAACATACTGTAACTAAATAACTTATAAGGCTATATGTTTTAAATGGTTTCATTTCGATTGTACAAAACCACTTAATTGATGTAACAAATTTATATATGTTTACATAATATTTCTTTAAATGTAGTCCGGGATAATGAACAGGTACTTTGGCTCCTTATGAATGGATTTAATGTAGGACCTACTACTTATAACATGTAATTATAAACATACAGTATTATGGTATTGGCTACCAATAGTATTAAAATTCTAAAGTAAACTCTGGGACATATGTAAAACTGATTATATGGTGTTTAACAAACTAAACATTGCCGCCACTCAATGCCATCGCTGCACAGCGGTGCTCTTATAATGGTGGTGGGTATCTTGAGAGGGCCGGCTCGTTCTCACAACACGGAGTCAGCGATCCAGTCTTGGTAGTATGGTCCACGTACCCGTACTAGAATTACGGATTTACACCGGATTTAAAGGTACAGTAGATTCCGCTTTATCCGGCCTAATATGGCGGAGTACCAGTCCGGATACCATAAAAGCCGGATAATCCAGTATAGGGTTTAATAACATTGTATAAATACCACGTCGGCGAAACACTCGCAAATACAACAAAACATACAAGATGGGATTTCCCTACAACACACCTCTGCGTGAATACAAGTGGACTTGTGCAAATGAAGGTCAATGGCATACTGTGATTTAGTTAGAAACATCAATTTAGTGAACAGCAAGTCAAATTAATTTTAAAGACTTAATTAAAATTACAGTAAAATATTTTGGAAGAAATTAAGTTTTTACTATGTTTTATCACTAGTAACCAAAATTTTCGCTACTGACGGCGAACGATAGTTTGATGCCTTGACAAAAATTTGCATGACTAAGTTCTAAAAATAGACAAAGCCAGACAATGAACGAGCTGGAATGTATATTGAAAACATTGAATGTATGTCCACTATGTCAGATGTAGCTGAAAGGTAGTATTTTGCTAATTATTTTGCTTTGGTATTTTTAGCAAATCAACTGTATATTTGAGAAGGCCCACAGAAGAAGAGATATTAAGGATTAAGAGGACACATATGATGTCTTGATCACTCAGAATTGGAGGTAACACCATCTTATACGTACAAAAAATTCTTTCCGTCTAAGAAATAAATGGTTTGTTCTTATAAATATAACTAATGTAACTGTTTGTAAAACTGATTGCATAAATTTAATCTAAATCAGTTTTATTTGATGATAATAGATATTTTAACGACATAATGGAGTTTGGTCTTAAATAATAAAATAAAATTTGATAACATCATAAAAAGTTTAATCACGCTACAAATCTACACACCAAAGAAACACACTTCTAACTGTTAAAAAAATCGGTGTGAATAACTAACTTATTTCACAAAGCATTCCAACATCTCTTTAAAATTCTTATAAATTTTAAAATTATTTACATTATAGTTCACTCTAGTTAATAGTAAACACGATGTATGAATAAAACAATAGCCTAGTTATTATAAAATTTGTATTGCACTTATAACATTAGAACAGTTCTTAGACTTAGTAATACTAGGTATACTAGGAAATACTATATCTTTCCAAAAATTAAAATAACAAATACGGTAGCAAAAAGACCTAACCAACTGCAATAACTACAATATCATAATTAATTATTACCAAAGCATATAGTTTATGTAAATAATTTGTTGTAGTGATACATTTCAATCATTTTCTGTGTTAGATAAACTATTTCTATCAAATGGAATCAAAAGTAACTTTAGCGTCCGTTTGGTGTAAATGTACAACAATAAGTCCTTGTTGACCATCCCTCGGTATAGCCCAAGTAAAGTGTAACGTAGCTTAACTGTAAGACGGAGTAAATCCGTGTGAAATTGAAAACACAGCTTTCATAGCCTTTGGCATTTGTTGAATGGACGTAATATATTGAAAGGTTTTGGTCAAAATTTACATTTTAATTTAGACCAGCCAGATAAGCCTCATTTTTATTAAGTTAGTAGGTTTTTCATAAAGTAATTTATAATATGTTATTTACAGCAATTTACATTATTCGAAAACTCTAGTTAAAAAATCTGGAAATTGGTTGACCGTGCAGGCCAACCCTAGAACTTCCCGCTTAGTTTGAATTTTAAACGCTTAAAAATGAGTTTATTTGTTAAAATACCAAAAAAAGAAAATTTGTGAATTTTTAAACAACGATAACTTTTGAATGCGTCGTTCGATTTTCATTTTTAAAAAAGCATTCTACGCAGTTTTTAAAGCACAAAAAGAAAATGTACAGGTTTATATTCATTGGTTGATAAATCTGGAAGATATGATAAAAAAATACCAAAAAATACCAAAAAACAAAAAGTTGTGAATTTTTAAACAACGATAACTTTTGAATGCGTAGTCCGATTTTCATTTTCAAAAAAGCATTCTACGCAGTTTTTAAAGCAAAAAAAGAAAATGTACAGGTTTATATTGATTGGTTGAGAAATCTGGAAGATATGTTAAAAAAATACCAAAAAATACCAAAAAACGAAAATTTGTGAATTTTTAAACAACGATAACTTTTGAATGCGTCGTTTGATTCTCATTTTAAAAAAAGTATTCTACGCAGTTTTTAAAGCACAAAAAGAA
>JAGFPH010007130.1:49758-69078 GCA_018207615.1 Philaenus spumarius | reverse complement strand
TAGTCTTCAGTTCTGAGCTATATAAAGTTTAAAATCTCTAGTTCATTTAGAACTTGAAAAATCATGTATGACCACCCCTACGCAAGAGCAGTGCAATCTCATATGTTGGCTCACAGAACTTTGGCCAAAATATTGATTCAATAAATGGCCCTGTCGCCAAAAATGATGGATTAATTGGACGCGATCTTGTGGAATATGGTCAGAACAGTGATTCTTTCTAATTGTTTGAAGAAGATTGTGAAAGACGTGCAAGAAGAATTCAAGGCTAAGTTTCAACTGCAAGCTCTGGGTTGAATATTTTTAAAATAGTGACTTTGATTAAGCACTTTATTGAAGCAGCGACTGGGATATACACCTCCAAAATCTATCTTGTACAGGGGCTTTAGCACAGACTGAACATTCATAATTGAAAAATGCAAAATATGTCATCACCGTGTCAAAAGGCACTACGGCCAGACATATGCAGACATTTTCTGCAGTTATGCAGCATACGTCAAGTCAAACTACAAATCAAATGCCGTTGACCTTTTTGATGACTTCGCTGACGAAGATTGTGAATGCACCAAGAGCATAAATATAACTATTGAGAAGAGCACAAAGAAAACAGTCTGCTGCAATATCATTTACACAATCGATGGTGCACTGTGTCCCGCAGGAGAGTTTCCTTGCAAACTCCAAAAACAAGAGCAGATTAATATCTATGCTAATGGAAAATCTGATGATGTAAAACTTGATACACACCAGTCTGTGGAGTACGCTGATATCCTAATTAACATAACATCTTTTATTAGCCCAGTCAAGGAAGACCCGAACACATGAAACCTCGGACTAAATTAGGGTCAAGCTGAATTTTTCCCCATAGATAAACCAGAGGATTATTTTTACAAAAGTCCCCAAAAATCAGCCTGGAGCTTCCTCCCTACCCCTCTCGAAGAATGAAAATGTCAATAACTGCGGAAACCACTAACTCTAAGGTACTAATAATCAGCTCAAGTTGAATATTTTTTTGTTGTGTTTGTTAAAACAAAGTTAAAGGCTACAATAATGGTCCTCTTTATTTTTACGGTAAACCTAATAGTTTTTGAAGTGAAAACTTCTTTAGCGGCGTTGGGCACTTTTTGCTTGGGGAAAAAGCATTGAATTCGCGACCGTTACCACTCGAGATATAGTATGTATTATATATATATATATGTATGTACGCAACGCGAATATACTACATAGCACTTCTTATTGGGAGAGGAAAAAGCATCAAACTCGCGACCGTCACCGCTCGAGATATAGTATGTATCTATATATATTTATAGCTGTTCTACCCGTCTTCGGTCAGGTAAATAAGGAAAACTTATTACAGCTGTCGTACCCGGCTTTGGTCATGTAAATAAGGAACAGATGTTTATATTTGTTATACCAATTTTGTATAGCTGTTGTACCCGTCTTCGGTCATGTAAATAAGGAACAGATGTTTATATTTGTTATACCAATTTTTTATAGCTGTTGTACCCGTCTTCGGTCAGGTAAATGAGGAAAACTTATTACAGCTGTCGTACCCAGCATCGTTCATGTAAATAAATAAAAAATTGCATAGATGTCGTAAAAGACTTAGTTGAGGAAAGTAAGTGAAACTTAGGCACCGTCGCATCTCCGCAATTATTTTAATCCCATTACAACATTAATACATTGTTTAAAAATACTTCCTATAACTCGAAAATACAGTTAACTATATGAAGCTAAAATGTTTTCACTTCTGATGACAGTCCCACGACTGCTTGTTTTTTTTTTTTTTAATAAATATAAATTCGCGGAAAAACAATTTTGACCCTAACACTTTGTATTTTGCGTATAGGCTTTTTGGATGACATATTACAGTAAAAAAACACGAATAAAGGTGTAGATTATTTAATTTTGAATTTAATGATGTAATGGTTTTCTTATTTTAGTGCGGGCTGGTGCAGGTTAGCCAGATGGGGGGAGGTTAGCAACTTTTGGCTGCGATTACAACGGCCGACTGAAGGGTGACCGACTTTAGCACATCATATTAGTTGTGTAATAATAAATAAATAAATAAATAAATAAATGAATGTAATAAATAAATGTTTTGTGACGGAACTAATTAGTGAAAAGCTGATTTTTTCATGGATATGTTAGTTGATTGTATAAATAATAGTTTCTTAAATGTCCCCACCACTACCCCTTTTGCTTCCCCTCTACCCCTTTAAAATTCACTTTTTAAAGACTTCTTTATTTTGTCAATATCTAAGAGATAAACAGCGATAGAGTCATATTTATTTCACTGTTGTAATCCTTATAACATTCTCTATCAAAAATGATAATTATTTTTCGTGTATTTTTAAATTTCATGTTAAAACTTTCTATTACAATAAATACATGTTTAGATATTTTTTATTAATATGAGACAAGTTATGAAAAAATTGCACAAGTAAAAATTGTATGGTATTTTTGCAGTCTTTGAAATTATATAAGTGCCGCCAGTTGACATGATCGGTCTGATAAAGGGTGACGGCGCGGGGCATACGAATCCTCGCGGGACGGATCTTTATTTGTATAGCTGGTCTAATTATGGGTATTACGACGGTAAAATTGACGTACACATATATTTTATTTTTTCATGTTTATTATTATGATTATTAGTACCTTAGATTTAGGGGTTTCCGCAGTTATTGACATTTTCATTCTGTGAGAGGGGTAGGGGGGAAATCTCTAGGGGGATTTATGGGGACTTTGGTAAAAATGATCCTCTGGTAGTGGCCTTATCGATGGGGAACAATTCATCTTTACCCTATTTTTTCCCCTATCAAAACCTTCATTGACTGGGCTATATGTCAAATGAATATGTGGTACTGATGGGGGAAAAGACCTTTTGGTGATTTTGATTTGCCTGTGTAGCCCTGATCCAAAAAATGTCTTTTTTAAAAATTTGTTTTGGATATTTTGAAAATCACCATTTTGCATTTGCATGAGATAAGCAACCTAACCCCTACCCCTCCCCCTCCCCTCACCCAGTTTTTTACAAAACATACTTTCATCTCTCCTTTAGATAAGATCACAAGTTGTTGTTTTCGCACCACCTCTTTCATTTCTAGATGAACAGCCCGAACTTGTGCCGGGACCCGCCACAAACAAAATCCCTCAGCCAGAACCCACTAACCACAACGGCTTCTATAACAATGTAATATAATCCAATATAATAATAATATAATATATACAATGTATTAATTTTACATATTTCTTTGGAATTTCAACTTTTATGTAACAAAATTTGTATAATTTTGGTCTTTAAATTGAACATTAATATATGTAATTTAATAATTTTCAATTAGCACTCGAGCCCCAATGGTTTGTCGGAGAAAAAATCCAAGGCATAAAATTTGTAGAAAAGTTTATGAACTTTCTTTTGGAATAGTGAGGTTATTTACGAAAAACTGATAGTTTACGAGTTATAAGCAAAAAAACCGCCAAAACATTAGATTATTTACTCGTTTCTGCATTGTTTTCAATGTTGCTTCACGAAATTTTGTAGGTAAACCTCAGATTCGGATTTAGCACCCAAACAAACTTATATAATGGAAGAAACCAAAACTACCCCAAAATTTTCGTGATAAAAACACAATTTGACTGACTATTTATAAAATCAACGTGTATAGCGAATTTGGAAAAAATCTAAAATAAAATCCGGCAGCTAGAGTGCGAACACATACACACATATATATAACATTAGTAATGACACCACAAAACGTCTTCTAGGGACCATGATCGGTGCTCATTGAATACCTCGACCTTAGGTCTCACCATAAGAGTCACTGCAATAGCTCATCTTTAATATGGAAATTTTCTAACATCGGAAATTGGTTTGATCTACCGTCACCTCTATTGTCCGTCTAATTCCAGTAATCCCTTCGCGTGTTGCGGAACTCGCAGCTGTTGTGCTGCAAATAATTCAAGTTTCTATTACGACCTGTCAATCATTCAAACAAGGTAAGTAATGTGGGATACGGAGAATCGGTCAATACTGTACGATGCAAACAAATTATTGTATACTTTGATATTTTCACGGAAAAAATGACGTTTGATTAGAACTGAGGCACTTGGATCTAAATAGGGTCGTGGGGGTAACGGTGACCTAGATATACAAACAGACACGACCATCCACAATAATTCGAATTATGGTATACTCTGTAATTTCAGCATTAACATTTGAATAATCAACATTAAAAATCGATATTGCCAACTAAATTAAACAGCATAACTTGTAGCATCAGATGTTTGAATTACAATGCAGTAAGCCTTTAGTTTCACCTTTAACTAATCGAAAAAATGTTTGGTTGCGTTGAATAATTACCTGATTCTAAATTTGCCAATTTGGTTGATATGGTAATTAATGTAGACAAACATGTGTTGCTAGGCTTATGATCCAAATCTGCTGCTTTTTCTGATATAGGGCTGGGAGTGTAAAACCGAATTTTCTATATTTTACGCTTTAAAATTTTGCAAAATTCTTTTGTATTGTGCCGCTAATACCCCATAAGAATATACCTGTAAAATTTCTTAGTTTTAACTTAAGTAGTTTTTGGTCTACGATGATTCTATGTTAGCCATTCATTCAGGACAAAGATACGTATACTAGGGGCTGCGCTCCTACTGCCCGAAAGAAGGTTTTGAAAAATTTTGAAAAACCATCCCCTTTATGACCAACCCCCCCCCCAAAAAAAATCAGTTATTATTATTATTAACTAAACGAAAATTTTTAGAAAGATGCGGGTTTTTGCATATGGTAGTGTACATTAAAGGCTACACATAAGCCAAATTTTATAAAAACGTAAGAGCCGTTCTTTTATAAAAAAATAATAACTAATTTTTTTGTTTTTTTTTGCCAAAAAGGGGGTTGTTTTACAAAATTTTCCAAAACCGTTTTCCGTGCATCTGTACAGTACTAATTGACGTGCTTGGTGCAAATTTGTTCAAAATCGATCGAATAGTTTTTCTTTAGATAATAATAATAATATTTTATTAGTTAATCTCCTACTCTAATAAATCACCTCTCCTACCCCAACTACAAATTATGAAGTCACAGTGATTCTGTTTAATAATTTAAATCAATATGTTTGGGAGAAAGTATGTGCCCGTTCCTGGTACCGTTTAATTAAAACAACAGACTTTATCTAGGCCTACCTAACTATGCTGTCTGGGATTTTTAACTCAGTAATTGTGTACAATTATAAGAATAATTATAAAACTGTAGACCTATTTGTATTTAAAAAAATGTATACAGGCCTACTTGACATGTCTGATGCAAATTTGTTTGAAATCGATCGAATAGTTTTCGCTCCAGCTTTGTATACATACAGACAGGCATTTTGTAAAAAACACTTTTTTGGACTCACGGGGTCCCAAAACGGATATTTCCACAAAAATCTCAACATTGATTTTTTTGCGATCACTATACTTTCTTTATACTATAATATAGTGAGAAAGTAAAAATGTTGCTTTTTAAAATTGAAATTTTACAAAATTCTTTCTTAATGTGGGTATTTATATCAAGTACTTTTTGCTCCACGTTGATTCTATGTGTCAGGACAAAGTCTCTTATAATTATATATTTAATAGGAAATAAATTATCTAAAGTACAATGAATTAGGTTTAAAATATACTTTATTTGACGTAAAATATGTAAGTATGGACTAGTTTACTATGAAATGGGAGTCATCTGCGTGCTTCGCAAGTCTATCTTTTTCTTTCCTGTATACAATTTCTTTAAATTAAACTGAAGCAGTAGCTGCAAATGACAATTTATCAAAACAAATTTAAGTAAATGTTGTAGATAATATTTAACAGGCTTAAATAACTTTGAACGGACACAAGGGAGTCTACTAAGGGAGTTATAATTTTTTAAATTTAATTTTTCACTTCTTGTGCTAAGGGTAGCAATTATTCTCCGTCTGAAGGGCATACACAAGTTCTCTTTTGTGGTTATTGTGGTCGAGTCTTTTCTTAAAATGCTTACAACTCTATTCACATTATAACTGTCGCATAATGGCGTGCAGTACTCGTAGGTTTAAATCGCGTACAAATTACCTCAGAGGCTATTATTAATAACGGTGATTATAATTCTCGAGTGCAGTTCAGTACTGTGAAACAGCTCTAGGCTAGTGTTAAGGGAATAACAATGATAGCGTGCACATCTGTTGCGGACAGTGTAAAGGTGTGTTATTTATAACAATAACAAATAACACAAGTGTCACGTCCAGCGTACTTTGGGCTATTCCAGGTCGCGAGAATAAACAGTTCATTGCGGTGGACATTTAGAAAATAATCTGATTTCGTGTATGGCAAAGTATATTTTATTACAAAGGATTAAAAATAATTCGACCACGCAGCTCAACAGCTGACGCGAGATGAGCGAATTTCCAAAATTAAGTTTATATATTTTATGGTGTCAACCAATTATTTAAATTGGTCTACTCACGAATGTGCTGATTGTGGCGCCAACCCTAGGTCCCACGATTTTTATATACGAAACAAGTAAGCTCACGTTAAAAATCACAAGCAGATTAATTGGATACATGTCAGAAATACACAATTAATACAAATACTATTTAAAAACAACAAACTTTATGTAATCCTACCTAACTTTGCTGAGGGAATTTTCAACTAGTAAATGTGCACAATTATAAGGATTATAAAACTGTAGAACTATTTGTTAAAAAATTGTGTTTATTTTTATTGTTATATATATTAAAATAAAGATCAAAATATTATCTTTTAATTGATTTTTTATCATATTAATATATCAAAATGATTTAGAAGTTATTAATAATACTACAATTAAAAAATTGATAGTGGAATATGATTACATGTTATACAAAGATATCCGAATGTTTCCGAAGTTAAACGAATGGGTAATAATTCTTCTTTAAAGTTTTATAAATGATTATATTGATGATAAAACGTTGTATTTATATTAATTTTATAACCTCAAATCAAATCTTATAACGTATTATAGCATACATTAGTCCTGTAAATCATATTAAAAAAATCAACTTAACAAGAAATTATATTATTAGTTGAAGTTATAAAAATAACCCCAATGTATAATATACGCTAGGTTTTGTAAGTCTTATAGATAATGGGTGAAATCAGCTGTTATATTATATTGTTACTCTTGTACATACGTACGCTCGCTTTTATAGGAGTTGGTATATTATTTACAGGTAATTACATGTATTGAATATTTAGACATTACAGCCAACGCAAATTTTTAAATGAGTTTTTGACACATTTTTACGAACCATTTAATTACAAAATGCGAAAAATTATTGTTTTAGTTAATGCGACATTGGAGAGTAGAACATTAGAAAGAGAAATTCTTTGTAAACAGAAATACTATTGTTATTTAATAAGGTAAAAGCATTTATTATAAACTGTTACATTTGAATGTAGTTTTAACAACTTGTCTAGTAAATAAATTCAAAGGTAGCAGAAAGCCTCGCCCGCCTGGTACCGAGCATAGCCGCCTTAATGTATTGATTCAAAGGACACTGAGTACAATGCTCTTTGCGACTTTGATTTTTATATGAAACTAGAGGGAACCCCCCCGGCTACTCACAGTGAAACAAATACAAACTGTTTATTGTATACTATGATATTTTCACGGGAATGACGATTGATTAGGGCAGACATTTTTTATGTTTATATAGGTGAAATGCAATTTTGAAAATGAAATATCGTAATTACCAAAATGTAACAAGGTAAAGTAGTATTTCAAACTGGTTGAATAGGCATAGTAAAAAATAGTTGTCATAATTTTAATAGGGATAGGTGTTTAAATTGTGATGTAGTAAGCTTTTTCTTTGTTTTTGTTTGCTACCTAAGATACCTAACAAACAAAAATGGTAATAAATCTACACGCTTTCAAGAAACGTGTGTTGGTTCAGTATAGACCTAACCTAAAATTGTGTTACGGTTATGTTCTAAATCAGCTGTTTCTTTGTTTTAATTATAACAACAGATGTTAGATATAATTCAGTAAACCGTTTTCGTTTGTAAGAGAATTTCCTTATTAAAGATCACGGTGTATAGAATACTAACGTTAGAGATCACGCGTGGATGCGCAGTAACTCGTGACGTCATCGGTGCCCAGTTTCTCATAAGCTCCATAAGCTTCTCATGTAGCCTTATGTAAAAATTGAATAACTTTTAAAATATTTAACCGATTTTAATAAAATTTGAACCACATATAGAAAACATATACCGGGTGTCCCACGAAGAGGTCCCTATTTTTGAATTTATATGACAGACGTATAGAGCGTGCTACAGACTTCAAATTCTACAGTCGTGACTAACACATATGTAAAAGAAATACCCCTGAGTATCAGTTAATTCTGACTGATCCAAACAAAATGGCGGAAAAACAAAAAAACAACAAAATCAGCAATCGTATTTTAAGGGTAAACCTACTTTTATTTAGAATAGGAACAGCTACAGCTGTTTAGACTATTTTAAATCTATCAGCTGACTGCGTGTATCCACAACAATGAACATATTTGATAATAAACATTGGCATTTGTTATTAAGTTGCATTGTAAAGTGTCTTATGTACCATGCCGTTTTCAAGTGAGCAAAAAATGAAATGTTGTTCCTGGGTTATTGCCTTTGAAACTGATTATGAAGCAATAAGGTGTTTTAGGGAAAGGTACCCAGGTGTAGTTCCACCGTCAAGGAAATCTATTCGTAAGTGGAAGACTATCCTACTAGAAACGGGGTTAATCCAAAAAAATACCATAGATCCTCTAACATAGAAAATGAAGAAATCGTATGTGCTGCTTTCATGGAATTTCCAAATACGCCTAATTCAGAAAGAAAGGTGGAATCTGCTACAGGGATACCGAAGTCATCTGTCCAAAGGTATGCCAAAAAGAACAAAATCAAACATTATAAAACTCATTTAGTTCACGGACTGCTTGAAGATGATCCTGACATTTTATCGAACAGGAACTATAAACAGGCATAATTGTCATTACTATAACACAAAAAATCCACATATCTTACAAGAAGAGAAATTAAAATCAACAGGTATAACAGTTTGGGCTGCTGTTACCAAGGATGGTGTTTTGTCGTATGACATATCCCGACAAACAATGACTGGAGAAAGGTATGCATCAGTTTTAAGCAATCACATAGTTCCTCATCTTTCTCAGCCTGAGATGAAAGACGTTTTTTTCCAACAGGTTGGAGTTCCTCCGCATTATGCTAAAGTGGCCAAAGCAGTTTTGGACCAAAATCTTCCTAACCGTTGGATAGGTCGTGGCAGCAGCTTCATGGACTGGCCCCCAAGGTCTCCAGACTTGACTGTTTGTGACTTTTTTCTGTAGGGCTTTTTGAAGGAGAAGGTTTATTGTCATAACATTGCGACAGACGATGAACTAATGAGGTTGATCGAAGAGGAACTGTTGTTGATACCTCGAGAGTTGTTCAGCAAAGCGTATGACTGTTTTCTATTTCGTTGTCATCAGTGCATTGCGATCGATGGACATCAGTTTGAATAAGGTTTATGGATCAAATAGATTTAATTTATTTATTAGTTACTTATATCTTTGATTCCCTAACGTTGTTTAGTGATTAACGATGTTTCCCTAACGTAGTAACATCGTTAAAATTCAATAATTATGTTGTAACACTTAAGCAAATAAAACTATTTTAACGAAAAGGTACTATTTCTTTGATATCCCGCCATTTTGTCCTAATGTGTTAGAATTAACTGATACTCAGGTGTATTTCTTTTACATATGTGTATGTTAGGACTGTTGAGTTTCAGGTTTGTAGAGTGTTCGGTGCATCTAATATATTAATTAAAAATAGGGACCTCTTCGTGGGACACCCGGTATATAATATTAATATAAAAAATCAGATTGTTTACAGCAAATTGTAATACCTTTACTGATTAGGCCTATATAAAAATTACTATTTCAAATTCGACAAACGGTGAACAATATTTTTTTATTTTGAATTATTTGACATTTATTTTAATTATGTATTTATTGGCTTATGAATATAATAAGTTATAGAGAATTTTATTGTAAACCAAATCTTTTTTAATATTTAAAACCGAAAAAGATATGTATATTTTCATTTCTCTTAGCAGTGGGAACCGATGACGTCAAGAATAGATGCGCGTGACCCTACTGTTAGTATTCTATATACCGTGGGAAAGATGATCTATTACAGTGACGGTTATGGTGAGATCTAAGGTCGGGTGTGGTCTCCAGAACACGTTTTGAGGTGCCATTTAAAATTGTATATGCCTTCTGGTTCCACCAAAATTGATTAAAACGTAAAATACCATAAAAGTACACGGTATTTTTGACGTCGCGAATCGACTTGTGAGCGAAGCGAAGTAGTCCATCATACGAGGCTGTAATAGTCAAGGTGCAAACTCGCAAAGCGAAGTCCATAATCCAATAACGTAAGGTTGAAAGTTAGCTTTCCCACTGCGAATGGGACGATGCATCGCGTGAGCGTGTGTGGAGGCTGAAGTTGAATCGTATTCTACTAATATATTTCGTACACGCAGACAGCTATTCAGCGATCTCGTGAGGAGTTCCAAATAGTTGGTTGAAACCCTAAAAATAAAAACTTAATTTTGTAAATTCGCTCAACTCACGTCGGCGTTCAGCTGCGTGATCGAATTAGTTTTTTATTTTATTTTATTAATCTAACCTAAAAAAAATCAGCTGTTGGGAAAAATAATCAACTGATTCAAATTTTCTGAATTGGTTGTTATGGTACTGAATGTAAATGCATTCAACAGACGTGTATTGGTTCAGTTAAAGTCACTCATAGAGTTGTGTTGCTAAGCTTTTGATTCAAATCAGCTGTTTTTGTTTTACCTGTTATACGGCTGGGAGTGAATCCCAATATTTTGACCATATTCAACCCTTAAAATCAATATTTTCCAAAATCCGTTCTTCGCGCACTTCTCCATAGGGGTATGAAGGTACCCTGAAAATTTTAAGACTCCAGCTATCATAGTTTTGACTGTATGTTGATTTTGAATCAGCCAGTCAGTTAGTCAGGGCTTCTTATTTTATATGTATAGATTACTGGGGGAGACCAACATTATAAAGATAAAAAACATTATTGAAATCATAATATAATTTCTACTGAAAACAATACATACAATATCTACTGGAAGTTCTCAGTACATGATCGTAATTTATATAACAGTGTTCCGTGATAATGGAAACGGATGCACAAATTTATTTCAAAAACCACATCAAAGTTAAATTAATTAATATGATTTTGATTTCAATACTGATCATGTATTATCATTGATACGACAGAAAATAGAAAAATAGTTTCTATATTATACAGGGTTTTAGTAGTTTTAAACTTAACTGTCTGAAAACTCAAATGTAATCAATTCTCTTATAGAGTGAGTTTTTGGAACACAATATATTAAAACATGTTAATTTTTAATTTATATTTTAGTTATTCTTTTTCCTGTTTTGTTATTCTGATTAGTACTTTACCATTATAATTATAATTCTCATTCTGCTATTCTTATTCACGTCTTGTTATTTCTATTTCATCTTTACAATTATTTTATTAATTTAATTTTATGTTTAAACTGTGATACATACGTGTACAGGCTGCGTCATAATAATAATTTAACATTAGCAACACATGAATAAAAAACACTTTAAAAGTTTAAAATTTTAAAAGATCGAGAAACAAGCAATACAATTTAAAGTGTTACTAAAAATTGTATTTACAAACATTTGATAAAAACATAATGTTCATCATTTAAATAGAAAAATTATTAAAATAGGCCTACTAACACACAACAATTTTAAAACAGATAAACATATATATATATACTTACATACATGTAAGTTATACAAAGGAAACACCTTAAAATGTTGAATAATTTAAAGAAAAACATATAACAATTAATCTAAAATATACATGACATAAACAAAGGGTTTTAAATGGAAAGTTTTAAGATCGCATACACTGAGTCAAGTCCGGCTACAGAACAAAAATCTCATCCATATAGTAAAAGTGCCTAGACAATAGGCCTATAGTAGCTGCCAAAGGTTGTTTTAAAAACGTAAAACATCCTGATGGTGATTAATGCTCAGTGGGGATTCCTAATCAGCACTATCATGGGAAATAAGTTTGCTGTATAAATTCAGTCTGTGCTGCCTAGGCACTATTATAAGCTTACCTGGTACTATAAAGGTTCTATTTACACAGGTCCGTGCCGTATTGGATCCGTGTTTCCCTGTCAGTGTAACCACAATATTCTTTTGCGGATTGTGCCCATCCCAGTGTGGCCAATGCTACTTCAATATCAATTCCATGCTTTTTAAATTGATTCCCAATGATAATTTTAGAATTTCGTGAACGTGATTTTTTGCTTGTTTACAATGAATGACGAACTACTCGTTGAATATGACAGGAAACATCTGGTTTTATACGATCTATCTAGTAATAAATGTACGGATATTTCATTTAAGAATTAAATTTGAAGCGAATTAGGAGAAGTCGCGCATTAGCGAAATGAAAATGATGGGTGGAAACGAGGAACTAATATTTAACTACATATATGATCGGCTTTGAGGTTAAAGATTGTTGAAAGTTTAAATATTTTTTACAGTAATTTGTATTTACTTCATTATTGAAAGCCTAAAAAATTATTCGACCACGCAGCTGAACCGCTGACGTGAGTTGAGCAAATTTCCAAAATTAAGTTTGAAGGCCTGTTTTAGGGTTTCTACCAACAATTTTGGAAATAGGCCTACTCACGACGGTGCTGAATAGCTGCAAAATGCTTCGCACGCCATTCCGCATATTGGGAGTATTTTCAACACACAATGCATTGCGTGTTTCGCACGCCATCCCCACGGTAAAATGCATCACATGGTTTTGAACCGGGTACTTTTATGGTATTTTAAGTTTTGATAAATTTTGGGAGAACCAACTATAGTATAGAGGAAGTATAGTGATCGCAAAAAAAATTATGTTGAAATTTTAGTGGAAATGTCCGTTTTGGGACCCCCTGAGTTCAAAAAAGTAGTTTTTACAAAATGTCTGTCTGTATGTATGTATGTATACAAAGCTAGAGAGAAAACTATTCTATCAATTAAGAACAAATTTGCACCAAACATGTCAATTAGGCCTGTATTAGGCCTGTGTAGGTCAAAAAAAGGTTTTGAAAAATTTTGAAAACAACCCCCTTTTTGGCAAAAGCCCCCAAAAAATCAGTTATTATTTTTTTATAAAAAAACGGCTCTAACAATGTTGATAAAATTTGGCTTGTTTGTATCCCTGCACCCTACCATATGCAAAAAACCGCATCTTTCTCTCAAAATTCTCGTTTAGCTAATAATAATAATAAACTGATTTTGGGGGATTTTTGGCCGAAAAGTTTGTTGTTTTTCAAAAAATTTCAAAACCTTTTTCGTGCATCTATACAGGCCTAATTGACGTATTTGGTGCACATTTGTTCGAAATTGATGGAATAGTTTGCTCTCTAACAATAATAATATTTATTAGTTAATGTCCTCCTTTAATATCCCCTCTCCTACCCCACCTACAGTTATGAAGTCACAGTGAATCTGTTAATAATTTAAATATGTGCCAGTTCCTGGTACCGTTTATTTTTATCGAAAACAATATGTTTTTAACTGTGGAATTATTGAAACAACAAAAATACACGTTTTGAAACTAATGACCTATACTTTCATAATCCGTTCGAACAATTTTAATCGGCCGCCGTAACAATTTATGTATATGCATTTTTCAAGATTACGCTCTAAATTGTTTAAACAGTTATTATGCAAAACCAAGCTTTAACTTTTAAAATGTAAACATTATGAAAGTAAAACAAAAACCCGCTTTTAAGTGAATTTTCCGATTTTCACATACACAAATTCACTGATTAAAACTTTTAAAGTATAACTTTAAAGGTTTTTTACTATACTACAACTTTTGCATTGAAAATATAGCGTTTCGTTCAACGACTTACGAAATTCAAGCGAAAAAAAATTGGGTCTGCGTCGGACCAGACGGTGGAAATTATACTTCTTTGGCCATCCAATGGTATAGACAGGTGACCTACTATTGATTTAATATATTTTGGGAAAAACTAGTCGTAACTTAGAGTAGCCCTACTATTTTGTAGATGATAGCCAATTCTTTTATAAAAACACTAACCAACACACTTTTGGGTGTAGTAAGTGAGCACTGACCATGATCAGTGCTCACTTACTACACCCAACAAAATGAATGAGCTCCCGAAGTTTCTGCATATCGTGGTGAATCACCCTGCATATAAAATTTTTAATGACTGCCGAAAACTTGTTCAGGGGACCATGATCAGTGCTCACTTACTACAACCAACAAAATTAATATTGCATTGTCATCGGTCCTTGATAAGTGTGCAAAGTTTCAAATCAATCAGACGTTTTGAAGGGGGTGAAAATCACTTCGTGTTCTGGGTACCATAATCAGTGCTCACTTACTACACCCAACAAAATTAATATTGCATTTCACCTTGATAAGTGTGCAAAATTTCAAATCAATCCGACGTTTTGAAGTATAGGAAAGTATAAGAATATACGAAGAAAGGTATAAAAAGGTACTTTCCGGATTTTACTCCTAATAACGCGTGACGCGGTTTCTCGACCGACACCCCATCCCGATTACAACGGGCGCAAAGAAGTATAACTTCAAAAACCCAATAAGTTCAATTGTTCACGGCTGTTGTTGTTTCACTAATTCCACAATAAACATTCGTTGTTTCCGAAGGTGGTATTTTCATCTTCAAACTATTCATCAAATCATGAAGCAATCGGTTCAACTTGTCTAAACTGTTGAATCGCATTCAGTGATAAAAATTATTGCTGTTCAAAACGCTTTGCATGCGTCACACCATAGTGCGAAGACGGTTATGTGTACGAATGTATAATAATGCCATCTACACGTTTATGGTGTGTTTATTGTTTGATGTATTTTGTTGCATATGAAAATATTGTAAAGAACCGTACATCTCAGATGATTGATCACTTTATTTTCTGAATATGTGAAAAGATAGAGGCGAAGATCAGGAAATGATAAACGGCGAGAATGACAGACGACTTATGATGGAGAATAACACTTCGAGCATATTATGTCTTTTATATCTGAGTATATATTGTTAGTCTGGGAAGTACAACAGTTTAAAATAATTCGACCACGCAGCTGAACCGCTGACGTGAGTTGAGCAAATTTCTAAAATTAAGTTTATAGACCGATATTTTAGGGTTTCGACCAACAATTTGGGAAATAGGTCTATTCACGCCATTCCACATATTGGGATTGTCTTCAATACACAAAGCATTGCGTGCTTCGCACGCCATTCCACATATTGGGATTGTCTTCAATAAACAATGCATTGCGTGCTTCGCACGCCATTCCACATATTGGGATTGTCTTCAATACACAAAGCATTGCGTGCTTCGCACGCCATTCCACATATTGGGATTGTCTTCAATACACAATGCATTGCGTGCTTCGCACGCCAACCTCGTATTAGGGGTATTTTCTACACACAAAGCATTGCGTGCTTCGCACGCCAGCCCCACGGTAGAATCCACCACATGGCTTTGAACCGGGTACTTCTATGGTATTTCACGTTTTGATCGATTTTGGGGGAACCAAGCGAGCTATAAGGTCGCGTAAAAAAACAAAATGTGCAAAATAACATATTACATTTATATTTTTAGAAAAAACTCTAAAAAAATTCATTCTCTTAGTAAAAATCTCAAAAAATAGTTACTTCCGGTCAAAAAACTTACTTCCGGTTGTTGGATTTTTTTGGCTAACGAACTCGTCCGAGCCACTTACCAACCAACACGTGTACCAAATTTGGACCAAATCGGACTTAAAATGCGACCGCTAGAGTGCGAACACATATATACATATATATATATATATATATATACATATATATATATATGAATTTTAATGACACCCCAAAACGTGTTCTGGGGACCATGATCGGTGCTCATTTGCTACTCCCGACCTTGGGTCTCACCATAAGGGCCACTGCAATAGCTCATTTCTCCTATGGAAATTCGCTAATAAGATGGAGAGAGCACTACTAGTAATAAACCTGTATAAACCTGTGAGGCAAAATGCCACCAAACTCGGTCGTCCGCGACGAACATTTTAGTCTGCCGTCTTTCATTTGTACCGCCTTTTGATTGCCTTTGAATATAACGAAACATGTGAAATTTGGCAGAAATGTTAATTGTAAATTTTCCAAACCTCCAGAATGTAGGAATATCATATTAGTTATATTTCATTCGTGTGTTTTTTATTAAACGTTAAAGTTTTATAATATTTAATGTGAGGAAGAAATGCATGACAAAGTTAATAAGAGAGGAAAATTTTTATTTTTTGGTCAGAGACAATATGTCAGAAGCAAAGTTGTAGATAAATAGTTGAACCTTAAGAATGTATTTACCTTTTCTGACTAAGACGAGAAGTTTTATCACAGTGACAGTTTGAACACAATTAATAATGTAACATGTTCCGCTACGCTCGGCCGGAACTCAAAGCTGTTCCAGCACTGGCTACTGAGTTATTATATCGATCACATCAAATAACTTCTAATATTATCGTATTAAAATATATATTTGATTAAATAACAGTGACACTTATATATGAATAGAAAATTTGAACTTCATTAATATGTTTTTCCCGAAATAATTAACTGTTTAAAGTAATATGCAAAACTCTTTTTTGTACGAATATTAGTCATTATTTTACATTTCCGCGTTTAACATATTATGTTATGTATTTTTTTAATAATGTATGCTTCAATTATTATTTTGTTTATTAATTTATTTGTGAAATTATATTTCGCTAATAAGGTTATAAGCATCCACTTCAACAGTGGAACAACGAAAAGCACGCCACTGCAGCGTGGTGTTGAGGGGGTACCAAGATCGCAGCCATATTTCTCAGGCAGCTTGCCTCACCGGCGGACTATAACGCTCCCTCATCTTATTTACCTACTCCGTAGTACCAACCTATGCATTTTGTTACAGTTTGAATAACGTAATTGTATGCTGTAATATTTATCCTCATAACTAAAACCGGTAGTGGGGGTTAACTCTATGTTCAAGCTTTTTATAACCTTGACAAGAAAAGGAAACTTTGAGTTAGCTTAGGCCAGCTTTTTATTTATTTAGGTAAAACTTTAGGGAACCTGGCCTTAGGTGTCTTAAGTACGAAGAGTGTCTTTTCTCAGGCAGGTGTCTTTTCTCTACTACAGTAGTAGACTCTAACAGTAGTAAAAACCAATGTTCTGATCTTCCTCCATTACTCTTTCCTTGATCTCGGTGATCGTTTTTCATGCTGTACCAAGTTATGAGCATTTCTTGGGTAGCAATAAACGCAACTAGTGCGATCTACACTATTCCTGTTTCCTTATCATAAATTCTTTTGTATGGAGATCTACTTGTTTACATTTCCTATCACCCTAACCTAAAATAACCTTACATTACCTAGAAAGAGTCAAAAACAGAGTACCTTACCTTATCTGGTACTCAGATCGCTATTGGGTACTGTGACCTCCTTTGGTCGGTAATATTCTATGAGCATGCGCGAGGAGTGAGGACCTTCCATGCAGTCACAGAATCTAAATTTCATAAAACATCGCTCCTCAAGAATATGAAGAAAGGTTTTCCTTTTCCTTTTTTCGTTTCTGCTTTATATTTAAAACACTTCGCACCCATTTACCTTGACAAGTCTAACTGACACCCTGATGTATAAAAACTTCCTTATACTCAGTATATTTCTGATACAACCGTTTACCAACCTGAACCTAACATAACCTAACCTAACATGACATAACCTAATCTAATCAAAACCTAACATAACCAAGACTTAACCTAACAACCCTAATCTAATCTAACCTTACGTTTCCTTTTTTTTCTTAAGAGATGATATAAGCGCTATCAGCAAACATCGAGAGGTGGATGAGTGTGGTAATCTTATACAGTAAACCATCCCAATATCTGTTTTTCCATCGACACCATCCTGGGACTACTGTGACATTACTTCAGGATGGTCGGCTGACTTTCTTATTTTCTTCACTTATACCTCTTAGTTCTACTAATTATAATTTTTGCGCAATTATTCCACCTTTTCATTTTTGCTCAATATTGATCTTGCCCATTTTGGAATTTCTCTCCACCACTTCTCTTGGCCATCATAAAATTGGCAGTAGATGTCACATCCCTAATAGTTTCCTCCAGTTCTTTCTTGTCACTCTGGCCTCGCTGACAATGGAAGAACGTATGTTCCACTGGGTCTTTTTCTCAGCAGAATATGCATCCAGGGTCGTCTCCAAAATTGAAACTTGACACCGAATTCGCCATGTCGTGTGAGTTGTGTAATAGTCCATCTCTCCATGATTCCTTTCGGACCACTTCCCTACATCTGGGATTAGCCTTTTGGGTTCATTGCCCTACTTTCCAGTGTTGCGACCATCTTTCCTGTCATTATTCCTTTGGTCGTGACTTTCTTAGGTCTTTACTCTGTATGTAATTATGCGCCATTTCTTTAACCGCCTTCTTTTCCACGAGAAGGTCAATTGTTGGCATTCACTATTTCTAATCCCTCCTTTGACGGCACAGTTCTGTAGGCACTTATTGAAATAATTTAATCTTACCCAAACTAACCTTATCTAACCTAACCAAAACTAACCAAAATAATAAACCTAACCCATTCCACCTGAACGTAATAAACCCATTCTATTGTTAACAAAATAACGGTAAATATTTTAGTATACATGCAAGCTGTTTCGGTCTGTCAGGTTTTAGTGACAACGGCGTGGATTTATACCGTGTTAATAATGCACGACTAAACCGCAGCTAGAATTAAAAACGATGTTTAAATCGGATTGCATAGTTAAAGAGACAACCAACAAAACGTTCCGTTCAAAGTACGTTTAGTGAAATTGATTTGCAGCAAATTCTAGTTCAAACAATGAGGAATTAAATCTGTATTAATTAATATGTAATCTTTAATTACATAAAATGTTAAATGAATGCCAACTTAACAAAGGAAGAGCTGTATTTGTACAACAAAAGGTGATGTCACATGAACACAATTTAAAATATTTGATTTAGTTAAATGTGCAGTATTTTCAAAAGAAACGCCTCAAAATAT
Source organism: Philaenus spumarius (assembly GCA_018207615.1). NCBI lineage: Eukaryota > Metazoa > Arthropoda > Insecta > Hemiptera > Aphrophoridae > Philaenus > Philaenus spumarius. Next base: position 49,839 of record JAGFPH010007130.1, on the reverse strand, counting down.
TCAAAACTTGCTTAACCTTCCTTGTACTGATTACATTTTTGAAGTGATAACTTCTATTGGCCCGTTGGGCACTTTCGACTT
>JAGFPH010007130.1:15158-31585 GCA_018207615.1 Philaenus spumarius | reverse complement strand
TTCACAACCAACACATTTTGAGGTTAGGTTAACAAAATAAAAACAAAGAAATAATCTACCAAATTTCTTACTGTATTATAATTCAAACTTCTGTTGTTACACATTAAAAGAATTAAACTGCTGTTTGGATCATAAGCTCAACACAACTTAAGGTTAGGCCTATACTGAACCACACACGTTTCTTGAAAGTATTTAGATTTATTCGCACAGCAACCAAATTGGAAAATTTATAATCATTCTTCCCAACTAAAAGTTGTTTAGGTTAATTAATAGCAAATAGAAACAATCAAAACGGCTAACTATATATTATAATTCAAACACCTTTCACTATTTACACTATGCCAATTTTACTCTTTACTAGGCCTGTTTGACGAGTTTGAAATACTCCTTTAGCGTGTGGTATTCTTATCATTTTTTTTTTTTATAATTGGCTATCTTCTATTTACAAATAAAAAATCTTTGTCCTAATCAATCTTCATTCCCATGAAAATTACAATAATCGGTTTGCCTTTACTTTGCCGCGTGGATTGGTGAGCGAAGAGAGCAGGGGCGGCGCCCTCTAGCAACTTATAAGACATAATTAGGTGTAATATTAAATTGCGGAGGAATAAAGTGGGTTGGAGTGCAAAGCACGCAGTGATATTCCCTAGTTTTTTATATTTTGAAACCAAACTAATAAACTTAATAAACCACTGTCGTGACGCACAGACTCTATAGAGCTCTGGACAAAGAAACAAAGAAGGAATCTGTGAACAGACGATAACATCAGCGAGGGTCAACGCTCTGACTTTTGTGAAGGGTGGTTAGACTTTGGTTTTATAGCGGGAGCTTGTCGGGGTCGGAATCACCCCCGTATTAAACACGTGTCCGAACAATGCACTCACATCAACAGTTTATGTTGCAATCAAACGTATCTACAATTACTTACGGCTGGGCACCGAAGTTGGCTACCAATTTCAATGTTAAATAACCAAAACATACCTTCACTATTTTTTTGTGTTGTTTTTTGTGTCAAAAAAAGAAAGCTGTATTTTTTCCTTAAAGTAAAATAGATTGGTGATGTTGATTGCTAAGGTTTTTTTGCAATATCTCTTTTTGCAACTGAGTAAAAAATTAATAAAGTTTACTATTTTTTACTATTTATATCATACGTTTATGAAAACAATAAAACGTTTTTTGAAAAAGTATTCAGCAATCAACATCCGCATATGACAGTACCGGTATTTCAAAATGAAACCAATTTTAAAAATTTATTCCACGAATTAACGGGAAAAAATTACTTATTCTGTAGCATTGCTCTTATGGGAATCAGATTCAATATGGCGGACAGGGTAGCGCTCCCTTAAACGATAATTTTTAGAAATATGCGGTTTTTTGTATAATTAAGGGCTACAAATATGCAAAATTTTATCAAAATCGTTAGAGCCGTTTTTTATAAAAAATAATTAAAACATATTTTTTTTTGCTTTTTTGACCAAAAAGGTGGTTGTTTTTCAAAAAATTTCAAAAAAATTTTTCGTGCATCTACACAAGCCTAATTGAATGTCTGGTGCAATTTTTTTCGAAATCGATCGAATAGTTTTTTCTCTAGCTTTGTGTACATACAGACAGACATTTTGTAAAAAAACACTTTTTTGGACTCAGGGGACCCCAAAACGGATATTTTCACAAAAATCTCAACATCGATTTTTTTTTGCGATCACTATACTTTCTCTATACTATAGTATAAATAGTGAGAAAGTACAAATTAATCTATTTGTTTAACTGTTTCTTATAACAAAAATAATCACCTCATAAGTTTCAGGAGCTCACTACACACGTTACTCGCTTAGCTCTCTGATGACTCATGGCTAAGCCTATGCAAACAGATTATTGTATACTCTGATCTTTCCACGGAAATTATGTTTACAGAGGCACTTGACTCTAAGTAGGGTGGTGGGGTAGAGATGATAAAATGTGAAACAGAGATCGAAATAGACACGCACTATCCCCAATAGTTCAAATTGCACGCGATGTAATTATTTCACCATTAATATTTTATACAATCAATAATCAACATCTCAAATGAATTTTGTTATTGCCAACTAAAGAAAACAAAATAATATGTAACACCAGACTCTAAGACTTTTTCGTTGACTTTGTTTGTGTTTGCTTTTACCTAATCTAGAAAAACTGTTAGTTCCGACGAATAATTACTTGATTCTTAATTTGGCAAGTTGATTGCTATGTTATGGTAATAAATTTAAGTGCTTTCAAAAAACGTGTTTTCGTTCAATGTAGGCCTAACCTAAAATAATGTTGTTTTTGATCCTATGAACAAATGATCCCTAATGTTTAAGTTTAATTACCTGTATAATACAGTAAACATTTTAAGTTGATTGATTTGCTTTTATTTTTCTAACCTACAAAAGCAGTTGGTTGTAAAGAATAAGACTGATTCTAAATTTGGTAAGTTGGTTGCTATGGTAACCAAAATATGTTGCTAAGGTTTTGATCAAAATCAGTTATTTTATGTATAAAAACACACTGAATTATAACAAATCCTGTCTTTTCCGATGATTTATATTTGAGTTTGCTTTTATTTCACCTAACTAACATAAAATAGCTGTTGGTTGTGAATAATATTAAACTGATTCTATATTTGCTCCATAAGAATATATCTTCAAACTTTTGTATTTTTATGAAAGTACTCTACGTTTATTATATGTCAGGCAGCTAGGACAAAGCCGCTTACAAATATATAGATTATGATTTAAAAAAGTGGGTATACACCTACATTTATCACTCGAAAACCAACATGGAATAGATTTAGAAAGTAAATTAATCAGTTTAAATACTTTTCAATTAAACCGCACTATTACACGTCTTAATAACCTCAATACATTTTCTTTGAGAAGTAAAGGAAAATTTGGAAGAATTTTAAATTTAAAAATAGGTTGTGAGTTACACTATTTTAAAAATCCTTTAATAGCTAATGTTTTGGATAAATTTCACTTAAAATTACCGTTTCAAAATGGCGGTCCTAAGCGAACAAAATTTTATCCTCTCGTAACCTTCCTACCAAACTTTACCATGGTGTTCTGCAGGGCAAAACTAGCAAATAATACATTACAGCATGTGTCTAATCTTGCTTGGTTTAGAAGTTGTCTGTATGTATGAATTTCTTTGAAAAAAATTATTTCATCAACTGTTTATGATAAATTCATGAATCTCAGCATGAAATTTTATCACATGGGTTTATACAAATGTGCCAAACCACATTATTGTATCCGTTTCAAGATAGCTTCGGTTCATATTTTTCAAAGTTAAATATCTAAAAAGACTAAAGATTAACCAAAAAACTAAAATAGACAATTCAAAGACAAACCTAATTGTGTATAACTTTTTTCCGTTGAGACAAGGATAACTGAGCAAATTCAGTAATTCTGGATGAAAGTTGTTTTTGGTGATACATTCATGAAAAGTGATCATGAAAACCACTTTCAATCAGAATTATTGAATTTTCTCAGTTGTCCTTAATTCAATTACAAAAAGTGAGACAACATTGGATTTGTCTTTAAATTGTCTACAGTCTTTCTTTCTTAAAATGGTTTCGTAAAATGTTTAGTTTTTCTGATATTTACCTTTGAAAAGTTTGAACCGTCGCCATCTTGAAACTGATATTTTCAGCAAAATACAGTTTTGCACATTTGTGTAAACTAAAGTGATAAATTTTCATGCTGTATTTCATAAATTTATCTGAAACCGTTTATGGAATAGTAATTTTTTTCAAAAAACCGCATACAGACAGCAATTTTTAAAGTAAGCAAGATAAGAAACATGTCGTGTTATCGTTAGATATTATTTCTCATATGTATTTTTTTGTCACTAAGTGATATCTAACTTAATTCTTCATCAAAATTAATTATTCAAGAATAATTTTTAAGCTTATGTTCCCCGCTGTTGATAAAAATAGACAAACTACTTAAAATTCATGTTTTCGTTACAAAAATTGATTAAAAATCTTTTATATTATACTTCATATGGTTCTTAATGAAAGGTGCCAATCTATTATCTATTAAAAACCTGTTTAGTTAAAATTACAGCTATTAGATGGTTTACATTCTATATGCAAGTGTAATCTATCCGGCAAATCAAACAATTTAAATCATCTAATTGCGTTATAAATCGCGTTATAACATCGTTCCCCAAACGTTTCAGTACCCCCTTGTAAAATTTGGAGTTACAGTTCTGTTGTTCCCCTTGGAACAAACTTTGATCACCCTGCGCCTTCACTATCAAAAAATACATTGATCATGACCTTGATGTTCGTATTTAACTGACGTGCCTTTTTAGGGTGGCGGGAGTTACTAGTTTTACGTTAAAAACTCGGAGTTTTCGTCACAGGATCAGCCATAGACCCAATTTCCATTTCCAGTTACAAGTCCGGATCTGCATGAAGACGATCCTTCAATTCCATGCAAACCAATGACTACATATCATTGATATGTAGTCATTGATGCAAACTGAGACACGGTTTTTCTTCTGTTCGTCAGCCAAAAGTCTGGGAACAAATTTTCACTCACTCATTTGCAAATTATGGGTTACAATGCTTTACATGGACCCGTACGAGATTTTAAGTTATTCAGGAAGCTATCGAATAGTAATTCGCCTGTTTGAACTAACAAGTGTGGCCACTTTTTCATCTGTTTTTGAGGTCGTAGGATGCCCGATCGTTCCTCGTCTTCAACCGACTAATTTCCGCTTGTAAATCGATCTTACCACTTGTAAGCAGTCTTCAGTTACCAAATGATCACCATACATTGATTTTAACATTTCATGAGCTTCTTTTTACTTTGCAATTTGAAACAAAACTGTATTTTAATGCGATGTTCGAAATCTTCGACAGACTCTGTAAACACGATTTCACTCTGGAAGCTGACTGACAAGTCAGAACGTGACACTTGACACTGCCTGGCGATGGACATAAGATCAAATGGTTGTAGCGTCCATAGTTTCTGCTATAAGAATTCATTCACTGTAATTTTTATTACACCTCGTATTAAGATTTACCTCAAAAACTACGTATCCAATTTTCATAAAATTTTACTGTTGTGTAAATTATTTTAATCCTATTAAAATGGGCAGTTTTATAAATGGGCCAGAGGAATGCATGTTAAATTGAACTTGTGTGCCTTTTGTGGTTTTCAGTGGGAAACCGTTTAACATAAACTGAAACATTTAACAGAAGAAATAATTTTGTCAGTGAAAAGTTATAAAAAACCTCCTTTACAACATTTGTGTACCTATTACTGTTCTCTTACAGTAAGCGTTTTAGCTGTAAGTTCTTGAGGGACCAGCAGTTACCCTTGTATTGTGTGCATTCTTGGTAAACAGTTAAAGATCTATATATCCATATAAATGTATGTGTTCACACTCTAATGGCCGCATTTTAAATCAGATTTGGTTCAAATTCGATACACACGTTGGTTGACTATGTCACTCGAACGAGTTCGTTAGCCAAAAAAATCAAACAACCGGAAGCACGTTTATTGACTGGAAGAAACTATTTTTTTATAGAATTTTCGTACTAGAATGACATTGTTCTGGTGTTTTATCTAAAAAAATAAACGTAGGATATTATTCTGCACATTTTGTTTTTTTATACGCCTTATAGCTCGGTTGGTTCCCCCAAAATCAATAAAAATATAAAATAACCTGGTTCAAATCCACGTGGGGGATTTTACATTGGTTGCATCTGCAGATTCGATACCGACTGTCAAGTTTGTTCGCTGGGAGCGAAGCGAAGCACACCATAATACGAGACCACAAGTTTGAAGCAAACTCGCAAAGCGAACGAAGCGTGAGTCGAATCTAGAACAAACAAATTCTACTAATATATTTCGTACGCGGCAGCTACTCAGCGCCTTCGTGAGTAGACCAATATCAAAAACATTTGGTTGAAATCCTAATACTTATAAATTTAATTTAGGAAATTCGCTCAACTCACGTCAGCGGTCCAGCTGCGAGGTCGATTTATTTAAATATTAATGGTGAAACATTTGAAGACCTGATTTGCTAAAGGAGCTAAGTGCCAAAGAGTAAATTTTTGGGAATTCGAAAAAAACCGTACACAAGTTGTAAAATGACATATTTTATTATTTTAACATAATAAAATTCAATCTCAGAGTATGTTAAATGAGACTTTATTACATAATTAAAGAACTAAAGTCAACAAAAAATTAAAAAAGCTCATTTCAGAATTTTTTATCAAAACACCACTTTTATTATTTAAACATACTAAAATTCAATCTTAGAGTATGTTAAATGAGACTTTATTACATAATTAAAGAACTAATGTCAACAAAAAATTAAAAAAGCTCATTTCAGAATTTTTTTTTATCAAAGCACCACTTTTCTGAACTACATCAAAATACCAACAAACAGCATTTTACTGAATATGTTCTTGAAAGAATGGTTTGTTTTTTTTTTCATCCAGATAAGGAATCATCTTAGATAGATCGTTTTTCTTGCATTAGGTTAACTCACAGCTGTTCTATAGTTTTTCTATAGTAAAGCTTGCAATGTCTTTTCTTTGCACACCAGTCTTTAAAACATTAACCTTGTCCCAAACTTCCAGATCTCCATAGTTTTTCTTGTAATATACAGTTCCCTGATCAGTAGAAGTTAGCTTCATACAAGTAATCTTTGATATCTTTAAGGGTTTAGTGTTTAGAAATTCAGCTGAGGCCTTATCAAAATCAAAAATCCTCCCTTCCATTTCTAAAACCTTGAAGTGCTTAGCCTGCCTAGAAGACAAAATAACTGCTTTGACGTCATCCATTACTTGCATCTTGCATAACTTAGCTCTTTTCTCGATGACGGCAAAGTCATATTAGAATATTTTTCTTTGCCTGTAAAGAGGGACAATAATATGGCAGCAGTATGCGAATATGCCTAAATAATAATAATAATAATAGTAATAATAATAAAGGGTTAAATTTAATTTTTATCCTAGACAAGATGAATCACAAATTTAGATATCTGTGCGTTGTTATCATAGCATGCGCTTGACAAGTGAGATAGGTCCTACCTAAGTGTTACCTCAGATTTTAAACAATTTAAGTAATAGTTACCTCATTTGCTGGTGGCAGCCTTCCAGGCATTATTTTTTTCTTCTGCGTTGCAAGACTCAATCTTGATTTTCTTTGTCGTTCTCTAAAGGATTGTTTTAGAGAAACACTTTCATTTTCAAAAGCAAAAGAGTCCTCTGAATTTAAATCCATACTGAGAAAACAGAACTAACTAAACAGGCAAATACACGCATAAGATGGCTCATTGTGATATATTGTGACTGGCTCATAACTCCTTTAGCAGGCTCAAGACCACGGCTGTTACGGCGCAGCCGACTTGCGCATGCTGTTTCTGCAAGTTACAGTGGACTTGGCGGTTAGCTCATTTAGCCATACATGGGCACCAGTTCATACAACCTTTTGGTATCAAAAACAAAAACGTCAAATTTGGTGCTTATCTCCTTTAGCAAACCAGGTCTTCATTTGTCTTCTTGTTTGTCCACCTTTCTTAGCTTTGTCTTTTCTTCGCCTGCCACGTTTCGGGTAGACCCCGAAGCTTTGTTTGCTGCAAGAAAGGCGGATAAACAAGAAGACAAACGTTTCAAGCATCTTAGCAGAAATAATAATAACAAATGCAGTGATTAATGGTGAAATTACAACGCATTCCGTAATTCGAATTATTGGGGATGTTGCACGTCTGTTTCTATCTCTGTCTCACATTATACGTCACCACTATCCCATTACCGTAAAACTATCAGAGTATACAATAATCTGTTTGCATTGGCTTAGCAATAAGTCGTCAGTTGAGTAGAAGCGAGTAACGGGTGTAACTATCACCTGAAAAGTGTGTGGTGATTATTTTTGCTATAAGAAACAAATACATTTATTTTTTTAATCTAACGTCGTTTTGCAACATTTTTTATTAGCTTATGAAAGCTATTTTCCCTTATTTTACTCCGTATATCGGTTCTCAACATATGTCATACTCGTGAAACTTTATCGAGGTCAATCCCTCGACCGTTTGCAATATGAAGAACAAACTGTTCCCATATAACGGATACTCGTCAATATCTTCGGGACAGAAACTGTCATGGAAGTGTAGGCTAATGTTTTCCATATGGCGCTTGTGAAACACGAACTGAGATTATCTTGGAAACACCCCCTTGCCTTCCACCCTCATCCACCCACTGCGAGGGGAGTCCGTCAACCTTTGACCCGCAGTTCAACGTTGGCTTAGCTCTGGGGTCCTTGTTACATTAGGCTGGGACAGATAAGAACCACGTTGAGATAATATTACCAGAACATGTTTAGTTAAAATTAGCAATGTCTTTGTAACAGGAATTGAAACTGCTAATAAAACAAATTAAATCGCAAAATTGAAAGGTAAACAAACAATGTAAACATGGCAGTAATATTATTTTACAACTAGCAGGTACCTGTGATTCTTACGCAGATATGAACCAATGAATGAAAGGAATGTATGGTAAATATTGGAACTTACAATTTCAAACACCGAGTAACCGACCACAAGTTCAGTAAATAACAAAACACAAATAAACTGGTAAAAATGTATTATGTGTTATTAGCGAATTTTCATAGAAAAAATGAGCTATTGAAGTGACCCTTATGGTAGGTAAGACCAAAGGTTGGGAGTATCAAATGAGTACAATTGAAAAAACTATTTCAGATCGAAATTCCCGACCCCCAAAAACTTATATTTTACCATTTAATCCTACATAGATGGCCAGCAAGTTTTAAGGTGCATCAAATATTGCATTGTCTACGGAAAATATGTTACCCACTTTACGTTCATAATCAAAATGTAATTGGGTTTTCTGTCCTATGTAGCCTATAACATAAAAGTAATAGGTGCCAAATTTTGGGTCTCAGTTTCATAGAAAATGTAGACATTTTACTTTCTCATTATACTTTAGTATAGAGAAAATATAGTGATCGCAAAAAAATTCGATGTTGAGATTTTTTAGGAAATATCCGTTTTGGGACCCCCTGAGTCCAAAAGAGTGTTTTTTACAAAATGTCAGTCTATATGTCTGTTTGTATGTATACAAAGCTAGAGATATACTATTCGATCGATTTCGAAAAAAAATTCTCCAAACATGTCTATTAGGCCTGTATAAATGCACTACACAAGGTTTTGAAAATTTTTGAAAAACAACCCCCTTTTTGGCAAAACAAAAAACCCAAAAAATCTGTTATAATTTTTTCATAAAAAAACTGCTCTAAGGATTTTGATAAAATTTGGCTTACTTTTAGCCTTTAATGTACCCTACCATGTGAAAAAACCGCATCTTTCTAAAAATTCTCTTTTAGCTAATAATAATAAAAATAACTGATTTTTGTGGGTTTTTTTTTACAAAAAAGGGGTTTTTTTCAAATTTTTTTAAAACTTTTATCGTGCATGTGTATACAGGCCTAATTGACATGTTTGGTGCAAATTTGTTCGAAATCGATCGATTAGTTTTAATAATAATAATACTATTCATTAATTACACTAATACTTTAATACAATTATGAAGTCACAGTGAATTATTTAAAAATAATTTAAATACGTTTGTGAGAAAGTATGTGTCAGTTTCTGGTACCGTTTGTTTTTAATGTAGTTCAATCCATCCCTTATACTTCCATTAGAAATCGAAATGGAAATATTTTTCTTCTAGTATGTCACCTAAGTATGTACCAAATTTCAGAACATTTTCTTTTTACCTTCTATAAAGTTATTTTGACTGGATTATATATTAACTGCATATGGTAATTACCTCATTTTAACCACTTAGGTGACTTTACTTTTTCTGTGTAACATTAGGAAATAAATGTACCAAATTTCAGCTCTCTAGCTTCAAGGAAAAATAAGTATTGATTATTTATTCTTTTAGTGGTTGGCACTCTCGTTTTCACCCCTTAAACGCAAATAATCAAAATAGGAGGGCTACAATTGTTTTGTGTATCACAAAAGCTACAATTGTGGGGAACATTTCAGAACTCTATTCTCATTCCAATTAAACGTGTATTGTTTTAGATCAGTTACCCCATTTCAATTACTTAAACGATAATTAGTGAAATCCAAAGAGTTTACTTTTTCTGTGTAATATTTATGAAATAAGTGTTCCAAATTTCAGCCCTCTAACTTCCATATAAATAAAATATGTATTATCTTAGGGTTGGCAGTCGAGCAAATAAAATACGAGTAATGTAATTAATTGTTTCATGAATCACATAAGAAACAATGCTGTGAAATTGTTCTCTCTTGTTGTGAAACAGCTTTCTATTCACTTGGAATTAAACGTGTATTGTTTTAGGGCGGTAACAACATATCAACCCCTTCAATGAAAGTGATCGAAGTAATTTTTACGGTGTTGGTTCCCTCTTGTGCTAACTAACCACTATTTTAAATTTGATCACGATTCGTCAAACTGTCTGTGCTTGCATAACGAACACACTTGCCAATCACAAGGCATGTATCAATTTAAAAGGAGTAAAATTCAATACAATTAAGACAATTATTTTAAATTATATTTTTGCATTTGCTTTCAGACACCTAATCTCTCTAACTATGAATGGTAATTTGTTGAATCAACTACTATAAAAACGAGTGTGCGTTCGTGAGCAACATATAATAATATAACAACTGATTTCATCCATCATCTGTAATACTTAAACAAACCCAGTGTATATTATAGTTTGGGGTTGTGTTAACAACTTATATCGTTATAATCTCTTGTTATTATTTTTTTTTTAATTGAGTTATGAAACTAATCTATGCTATAAAACGTCATAAGATTTGCTTTGAGGTTATAACTGTAGCTATATAAATACAACCTTTATCATGAATATATTTGTGTATACAAATTGAAAGAAGAGATATATTCGCTTAGCTTCGGAAACATTCGTACATCTTCGTATAACCTATAAACATATTCGATTATTAATTTCTTCACTATAATATTAATAACTTCTAAATTATTTGATCTATCAATATGAAATAAAAAAACAATTAAAAGACAATATTTGAGTATTTCTTTAAATATATAATAACGTATGTAAATAAAAATGTTTAACAAATAGGCCTACAGTTTTATAATCCTTATTATTGTACACATTTTCCGAATTAAAAATCCCCGTCAGCATAGTTAGTTAGATAAGTAAACCTTAATGATGTTCTTAAATATTCTGTTTTTTAAATGATGTATTTATGATGTGTATCTAATTAATCAACCTGTGATTTTTCACGGGGGCTTACTAGTAACTAATATTGCTAATATATAAAAAATATTTTATACGATTTATTCAATCTAGCTTATTAAGGAGTAATAATTCAATCACGCAGCTGGACCACTGACGTGAGTTGAACGAATTTCAAAAATCTATTTTATATATTTTAGAGTTTCAACCGACTATTTTTGAAATTAGTCTACTCACGAAGGCGCTGAATAGCTGTCAGCGTGTACGAATATATTAGTACAATTTGTTTGCATCTCAGCCCTTAGATGCGTTGCTTCTTTATTTGATAGTTTTCAACTTGGAATTGCGGCATCGGATTAAGGACTGCTTCGCTCCGTTTGAAGCGGGCAAACTAGCGGAGCCTACGTGGGTTTTAACAACGTATCACTTATTGTATTTTAAGTTGTGATTGATTTTGCGGGGTCCCAAAAGGTAGTGTAAAGAAAAAACGTGCACAATAATAACCTTTATTAATTTTGTATATTAAACCCCAAAATCTTTTCACTCTACTACGAAAAATCTAAAACAAAATATCCTATCAAAATATGTGCTTCGAGTCGTTGGATTTTGAGTAACGAATTTCGTCCGAAACAGACGTAAAATGCGGCCGTTAGAGTGCGTATATTAATATACCATTTTTGTAACGACACACTAAAACATGTTCTAGGAATCATGATCGAAGCTCATTGACCACTCACGACCTTAGGTCTCACCATAAGGGTCACTGCAATAGCTCATCTTTCCTTTTGGAAATTAGCTAACAAGGTCTTATGTTAAATGCGTGGTTAGAATTATATATGAGGGTTTGAATACGACTTATGTTAAAAGATTATTGCAGTTTTCTAATCACAACTAAAGTTAAAGTAAAGTTGGTTACTGTTTTAATAGAATTATTTTAAGAGCAATTAAAAGCACACCTTTAAGTTTGCTTGAACAATGTGTCTTTTGTCAGTACAAAATGGCGCTGCCTTGTTAAAATCTTTCTGTAAAACAATTTACCCTGTTACAAGAAAGGAAACTATCCCTTGGAGACCCTCATATATTCGGCATATGCAGTACAAGCACGAGTGGAGAGAAATCTGATAACACAAGACTGTCTAAGAAAAGCATGTTGTTTAAATTACATCTTAACACTCAATTGTATCCTTTGTCTTGTTTTACAGCCAACAACGGCTTAGTCAAATATAATCTTGTATTCGCCAGTTCTGTTAAACAAACTTTGATTTATTTAAATTGAGTATGGTTTGAATTTTCAGAAAAACACTGATTTTACGTTTTTATTTAGAATTATTCTACATTTTATGGAAAACATTTGTAAGTAAGTGGTCCACGCCCCCTGGTCGCTTCGTTCACAAGTTGTTTGGCGAAGCAAATTCAAACAGAGGGTTGCCTACTATGATATTTTCACGGGACAGAGATTTTTTATTTTATTTAGAAGAGATAAAATTTTCAAGAAAGTTATAAAATATGAAAACAAAACAAATAGTTTCAAAAATGGTCAATTAATAATAGTAAATACAGAATAAAGTTACCATAATTTTTATAGTAATAGGTGTTTGATTTATCATATAGTAAGCCTTTACCATTTTTTGTGTTTGCTATTACCTAAAAAAATATTTGGTTGTGAAGAATAATAGCCTGATTCTAAATTTTCCAATTTAGTTGTTATGGTAATAAATCTAAATGCTTTCAAAAAACCTGTGTTGGTTCAATGTAGGCTTAATATAAAATTGTGTTAAGCTTATGATCCAAATCAGCTGTTTTATTTGTAATAAGTACCAACGGCTGTTTGAATTATAATACAGTACGGTAAGCCTTTTCGTTTATTTTTTGTTTGTGTATGTTTGTATTTTGTTCTTTTATGTTAACCTAACCGAATAAAAAATGTTTGTTGTGAAAAATAATTAAGTTGGTTGCTATTGTAATGAATGTAAATACATTCAGAAACTTGTGTTGGTTCAAAATAGGCCACACCTACAATTGTGTTGCTAAGCTTTTGATTCAAATCAGCTGTTTTATCTGTTATAGGCAGGGAATGAACCCACGTATTTTGAGCATATTAAAAAAAAAATATATATATATATTTTGCTAAATCGTTTTTCAGAGCTTTCTTACATAGTAGTGTGAAGGTGTCATTAAAATTGTAATGCTCTAGCTAAAATATTTTTGGCTGTATGTTGATTATGAATCAGTCAGTCATTGAGGATTTTTTGTTTTATATATAAAGATATTCCATGTACCAAGCAGTTAGAAATTTGGCAGGTAAATTTTCAGGGCTTCTTCTTTTATATATACAGATACTTAATCATTTTAGGTTAAATTGGTGCCAAAATTTACAATTGTATTTATATATACGATTTATACATGCAAGACTTTATAAGAAGGTTTTACCTTACAAGAGAAAGTAAAGTAAGTAAAGAGTTGTTTTTCGAGGACAAGCCTTTGTCAGTGAACAGGATGATCACAAGATGATAGATTCGAATCTCGGTTAGAAACTAAGTAGTATCATATATGCGGTTAGAGGGAAGGAGGTCGGAAGTTAAGCAAACTGTTGGCTTGATTTCAAGCTCACGGGATAAAACTTGTTATCTGGTCTTCGATTTAGGATGTTTTGCATACTTTGTACTGCACTATTTATGTATGGATTTAAAGATATAAAAGATATATACTATTAAACAAATAAACGACTTAAAAGTTCGTTTTTCCATTTTTCCGATAATTTTATTTAGGGGTTTTATTAAGGGCTGATAAAAATCTGAAGAAATAGACAAAAAATTAAACATGGACCAGTAGAAACAGAAAAATAAGCTGAAATAATTCGATATCGCAGATGAATCGCTGAAGTGGGTTGAGCGAATTTTATAATAAAATTTATATATTTTAGTGTTTATAAACAAACATTCTTGTTGTGTTGGTGTAAATAGTAACTTGCAAAACGCTTATACCAAGTTTGAACTCAATAGTTCATCTTATAGCTAGCCCGCTACGAATTTTTGAGATGTGTATACCTTGGTAACACATCTTAGTTTTCTAAAAAAAATTCTTCAGCTGATGCTATGTTTTTAGTTTCTAAACATTACATGTTGCTAGTACTTCTTCCTTTCAAAAAATCCTTCAACGCAGCTATATCGTCTTAGAAAAACTGCTGTCAGTTGCCAACGTTAATTCGACCATTTTTAGTTTTGTGGGAATTTTCAGTAGTGCTTGTTTTAGATTATTAAAATTGTATTTCCCTCCATCAATGAAATGTATGGTTCCTTTATATATAAAGTAAAATGTAAAGTTGTTGTCTATTATAACTGCTGATCACCCACATTTCCACTAATACCGATTTTATTGGACCGCTTGGCAAAAAAAGTAAAACAAATTTGTATAAACCAATTATAGCTAGCTGACCCGTGCGAATATTTCGCAAGTTATGAGTACTTCATTGATTTAATTAAGTAAATTACGTTTATTTATTAACGTTGGCTTTTGATTGATTTGTTGTGTTAGATTACACTTTCGTATAGAATATAAACAATATAGGTAATAGCTGTCATTTCATTAGGAACCATATGAAGTATAATATAAAAGTTTGTTTAATCAATTTTTGTAACGAAAACATAAATTTTTAAGCTGTTTGTCTGTTTTTCGTCAATACCGAGAACATAAGCTTTAAAATGATGCTTGAATAATTAATTTTGATGAAGAATTAAGGGAGTTATCGCTTAGCGACAAAAACACCTTTGAGAAATAATATTCAAGGATATATTAATTGAAACAGATGATTATATAGGGTTTATCCTAAAAATATGGGTTATTTTGAGTATGAAAAAATATGTATAATTTTAATGCACTGTTCAAACTTGATTGAAACTGCGCCAAATTTATAAATAAGATATTGTTAAATATGATCTTTGGAGTTTCACAAAATTGTTCAGAAATTCTTCTGAAAAATTTATTTAAATTAAAGTCTGTGGGAAGTTCAGAGAATGTAGCTTAATAAACTAAAACAATAACGATTCGAAACCCTAAATTAAAGTCCTAATGGTAAATGTCAGAGGTGTAAAATTATTAACCTTTATTGTTAGGTCAGAGGTCATGTCTTTTGTTAAACCAGACTTGAAGAAGGAAATTCTTTTACATTTATTTGCAGTTAATATACTTTTATTTTGTTGGTTGAGGAAAACTTTACTATAATTGGTTTTAGAGTAGGTTTTTAAATAATCTCCCAACTTTTTATTCTTGGGTAGTTCTTGAAACAAAAGATTTTAAACAACAAACTGTAAATAAATTTTAAAAATAGATTTTACTTTCAAGAATACACAAAGAAATGGTTTGAATGGGAAAAACTACAATTCGATTCGAACATAATATAACAAAATAATAGCCATCCTATATAAGAACCATTCCTCTCCTACCACAAATACAGGTTGACAGTGACGACAGTACGCGTCGTGACAGTGGTGCCTATACTAGAAGCAAAAATTAAAATGTGAACAGTATTTAATGTTATGTTTATTTATGTATTTGTAATTAAAGACAGCGGGAACACTCCAGCAAGCACTATATATAATGGCTGAATAGCCGAAACGGCCCTAGTGCAGTACAAAAGAAAATAGTGACTATTGTGTCTGTGCTAGGTTATTTCTGACGATATCCAGGTAGAAAGGGATGACCCGAGTCGGGTTCTACTAAACTGGTCCGATGGTCAAAGGTATTTTTGATCCGTCGAGAAGGGTGGGTGACTTTAAACTGGTCCGACGAGTTGTAAAAAATTATTATTTTACTACAGAAGACATGGACGTAAGTTATTATTTTGGATTCACCTTATTTTAGTATATCTTTATATTTTATAAATTCTACCTTTGCGACTGTGGCTAATATTTACTAACTAATCATAACAACAACATAATTAATTGCAATATACAAATTCATAACGATAACAAAATACGCAGCAAACATATATAATATACTGAATTATAAAAAAAAAAACAAAGTCCAGTTGATCATTTGACCCCTTTATTCCTAAGATACAGTAAGGAATGTCGTAGTCATTTCGTGTTTGGGCACAATTTTCATGAAATAAAATGCAGAAATCAAAAACTACAAAAATATTAACCTGAAACAAATAAACGGTATCAGGAAACTGAC
>JAGFPH010007130.1:0-15058 GCA_018207615.1 Philaenus spumarius | reverse complement strand
TTTTTGGGGCCCTGACCTCATTTCTGACCATACGAAATAATGCTCCCGGTGAAATAATGCTTATGATGTGCATAATAATTTATGAAAGTAATATTTAATTCTTAAAGGAGAAACTTGTATTTAAAAGAAATAATTTGGATATCTTGTTAAATAAACATCCACATTGTTAAATAAAAGTAGTCAGTTATTTATTGAATTGTTAATAAAATATAGTAATAGTAGTTACTTTATAACATAGACACCACTTATGAATGTTTACGATGCTTTCCACAATATTTTCAAATGTTGAAACACTGAATTTTGGGCAACCATTTAATTTTCAAATAGTGACAAATTTCCAACTAGTAATTCACCAGAAGAAGATGTTTTCAAATGATCGCGAACGACCAAACTCAAAACCAGCAGCGGCGTATGTTCTTCTTCTTCGGACTCTGAATAATAATGTGAAATTTGCACATCCATATTTTTAACCGATTAAAAATGGAGGCAAAAAACACCGAAATCGTGTTTTCCGATTTTGTCCCATTTTTCTGTACTATTTTTTTTTAATACGAATAATTATTATTCTTTTTATAATCAGATTTAAATAAGCTTTCAAACTATATGCCGCACATCTATGTTTGGGAGCATTTACAATTTTTGAGTTACAGCCATTTTTATTTTTTCAAAATTGATTTCGAGTGGTTCAACCAAATATAGTTGTGTGGCATATCGTCTGAAAGCTTGTTTAATTCTGAATCCAAAAAGAATAATAATTAGTATTAAAAAAATATATAGTACAGCAAAATGGTGCAAAATCGAAAAAACATGATTTTGTTGTTTTTGGTCGCAATTTTTAATCGGTTAAAGATATGAATGTGCAAATTTCACCATTGGGGTTCTCTTGAAATTCTACATCGAAATGATGTATCACATTCTACCTTCTCGTTAAAAAAACAAAGTTACATTCAAAATGGCGGATACAAGATGACGGATAATTGTTTTGAATTCTAAATAAAATTGTATTTTACATGGAGTAGGTTCCTCAATCACATCTAACTTCAAATTTTCTTTATATACGAAATATTAAACCGTTTCCAGACTTTTCTACAGCCTGTATATACAGAATGACCAACTCAAGGAGGCCACCACTGGGATCTCAGAAAGTATTAATTTTACAGAAAACTTTAAATGGGGAAACTCTATTTGTTTTTCTACATTTTCCAATATGGCGGTCAACTTTGAAATTTCTTATAAAAGCTCGTAATTTTAATGATAAATTTAAATTTTACATGCAATTTTAAGACTTTTTTATTGTTGTTTTTTTTAAAATTATTATTATTATTTTATTTTTTTTATAAACAAAAAGGCAGCCTTGAAATATATTTGTATAGTCGGTTCTTTGAAAAATTGGGTTATAGTGAAGCAAGATCTTTGTTTCAATTTTGTTTTATGTTGTAAATATGGAGTTTACTAACATTGAAAAAGTGGACATGTTGGAAGTTTACTTTCTATGTGGAAAGAACAGTTCCTTGGCAGCAAACCGCTACTTGATTACCAACTGAAGAACGTTTTACCTAAAGCCATTTATAAATTAAATCAAAATATTTTGAACAAATACAACCACGACAGATTTATTTCCAAACAATGCAAGTTTTTGAGGTGCATTGAATTGTACGTAGTAGCTTTTGTTTTCTAGTTTATTGTGTGTTTGTTACTTGCTGCTTATTGCACAGTATTATTTCTCGTTACTTTGGTAATTCCAGTGAAATTGGGGTTTGTTTAACGTAAGTAACAGAAATTGGGACATAATTATGCAACTAATTAATTGTGAGTGACGTTTTTAATGTTTCAAGGTTTTTTTATGTAACATATTGTGACGATTTTATTCTCTATGTACTTATTCAAAGACATATGTTACTACTATTACATGTTTTTGTGTTTAAAACTAAATTGTGCAGATTTTTTATATTTTGGAATTTTGATTATTCAGTTTAGTAAAATTGTATAGTGCCTACAATTTCAAACAAAATAAAATACACTTTTTTATTATTGTTTTCTAATCATCAAGCTGTCAACCAGTAATGGTAAGTTTGTATATGTTATATTACAGTACTCTATAATTCTTTCCGAATGATATATAATATGTGATATTTCATCCATTTGTAGAATTGTAGAACTAATTTTAAAACATGTCTGCACGATTCCCTAAAACCGCTTAGCGCTTTAAAAAAAATTTAATCAGTACAAGGAAGGTTAAGCAAGTTTTGAATATTTTGAGGCGTTTCTTTTGAAAATACTGCACATTTAACTAAATCAAATATTTTAAATTGTGTTCATGTGACATCACCTTTTGTTGTACAAATACAGCCCTTCCTTTGTTAAGTTGGCATTCATTTAACATTTTATGTAATTAAAGATTACATATTAATTAATACAGATTTTATTCCTTATTGTTTGAACTAGAATTTGCTGCAAATCAATTTCACTAAACGTACTTTGAACGGAACGTTTTGTTGGTTGTCTCTTTAACTATGTAATCCGATTTAAACGTCGTTTTTAATTCTAGCTGCGGTTTAGTCGTGCATTATTAACACGGTATAAATCCACGCCGTTGTCACTAAAACCTGACAGACCGAAACAGCTTGCATGTATACTAAAATATTTACCGTTATTTTGTTAACAATAGAATGGGTTTATTACGTTCAGGTGGAATGGGTTAGGTTTATTATTTTGGTTAGTTTAGGTTAGGTTAGGTAAGGTTAGTTTGGGTAAGATTAAATTATTTCAATAAGTGCCTACAGAACTGTGCCGTCAAAGGAGGGATTAGAAATAGTGAATGCCAACAATTGAACTTCTCGTGGAAAAGAAGGCGCTTAAAGAAATGGCGCATAATTACATACAGAGTAAAGACCTAAGAAAGTCACGACCAAAGTAATAATGACACGAAAGATGGTCGCAACACTGGAAAGTAGGGCAATGAACCCAAAAGGCTAATCCCAGATGTAGGGAAGTGCTCCGAAAGGAATCATGGAGAGATGGACTATTACACAACTCACAGGACATGGCGAATTCGGTGTCAAGTTTCAAGTTTGGAGACGACCCTGGATGCATATTCTGCTGAGAAAAAGACCCAGTGGAACATACGTTCTTCCATTGTCAGCGAGGCCAGAGTGACAGGAAAGAACTGGAGGAAACTATTAGGGATGTGACATCTACTGCCAATTTTATGATGGCCAAGAGAAGTGGTGGAGAGAAATTCCAAAATGGGCAAGATCAATATTGAGCAAAAATGAAAAGGTGGAATAATTGCGCAAAAATTATAATTAGTAGAACTAAGAGGTATAAGTGAAGAAAATAAGAAAGTCAGCCGACCATCCTGAAGTAATGTCACAGTAGTCCTAGGATGGTGTCGATGGAAAAACAGATCTTGGGATGGTTTACTGAATAAGATTACCACACTCATCCACCTCTCGATGTTTGCTGATAGCGCTTATATCATCTCTTAAGAAATAAAAAGGAAACGTAAGGTTAGATTAGATTAGGGTGGTTAGGTTAAGTCTTGGTTATGTTAGGTTTTGATTAGATTAGGTTATGTCATGTTAGGTTAGGTTATGTTAGGTTCAGGTTGGTAAACGGTTGTAACAGAAATAAACTGAGTATAAGGAAGTTTTTATACATCAGGGTGTCAGTTAGACTTGTCAAGGTAAATGGGTGAGAAGTGTTTTAAATATAAAGCAGAAACGAAAAAAGGAAAAGGAAAACCTTTCTTCATATTCTTGAGGAGCGATGTTTTATGAAATTTAGATTCTGTGACTGCATGGAAGGTCCTCACTCCTCGCGCATGCTCATAGAATATTACCGACCAAAGGAGGTCACAGTACCCAATAGCGATCTGAGTACCAGATAAGGTAAGGTACTCTGTTTTTGACTCTTTCTAGGTAATGTAAGGTTATTTTAGGTTAGGATGATAGGAAATGTAAACAAGTAGAGCTCCATATAAAAGGATTTATGATAAGGAAACAGAAATAGTAGATCGCACTAGTTGCGTTTATTGCTACCCAAGAAATGCTCATAACTTGGTACAGCATGAAAAACGATCACCGAGATCAAGGAAAGAGTAATGGAGGAAGTTCAGAACATTGGTTTTTACTACTGTTAGAGTCCGTAGTAGTAGAGAAAAGACACCTGCCTGAGAAAAGACACTCTTCGTACTTAAGACACCTAAGACCAGGTTCCCTAAAGTTTTACCTAAATAAATAAAAAGCTGGCCTAAGCTAACTTAAAGTTTCCTTTTCTTGTCAAGGTTATAAGAAGCTTGAACATAGAGTTAACCCCCACTACCGGTTTTAGTTATGAGGATAAATATTACAGCATACAATTACGTTATTCAAACTGTAACAAAATGCATAGGTTGGTACTACGGAGTATGTAAATAAGATGAGGGAGCGTTATAGTCCGCCGGTGAGGCAAGCTGCCTGAGAAATATGGCTGCGATCTTGGTACCCCCTCAACACCACGCTGCAGTGGCGTGCTTTTCGTTGTTCCACTGTTGAAGTGGATGCTTATAACCTTATTAGCGAAATATAATTTCACAAATAAATTAATAAACAAAATAATAATTGAAGCATACATTATTTAAAAAATACATAACATAATATGTTAAACGCGGAAATGTAAAATAATGACTAATATTCGTACAAAAAAGAGTTTTGCATATTACTCTAAACAGTTAATTATTTCGGGAAAAACATATTAATGAAGTTCAAATTTTCTATTCATATATAAGTGTCACTGTTATTTAATCAAATATATATTTTAATACGATAATATTAGAAGTTATTTGATGTGATCGATATAATAACTCAGTAGCCAGTGCTGGAACAGCTTTGAGTTCCGGCCGAGCGTAGCGGAACATGTTGCATTATTGTGTTCAAACTGTCACTGTGATAAAACTTCTCGTCTTAGTCAGAAAAGGTAAATACATTCTTAAGGTTCAACTATTTATCTACAACTTTGCTTCTGACATATTGTCTCTGACCAAAAAATAAAAATTTTCCTCTCTTATTAACTTTGTCATGCATTTCTTCCTCACATTAAATATTATAAAACTTTAACGTTTAATAAAAAACACACGAATGAAATATAACTAATATGATATTCCTACATTCTGGAGGTTTGGAAAATTTACAATTAACATTTCTGCCAAATTTCACATGTTTCGTTATATTCAAAGGCAATCAAAAGGCGGTACAAATGAAAGACGGCAGACTAAAATGTTCGTCGCGGACGACCGAGTTTGGTGGCATTTTGCCTCACAGGTTTATACAGGTTTATTACTAGTAGTGCTCTCTCCATCTTATTAGCGAATTTCCATAGGAGAAATGAGCTATTGCAGTGGCCCTTATGGTGAGACCCAAGGTCGGGAGTAGCAAATGAGCACCGATCATGGTCCCCAGAACACGTTTTGGGGTGTCATTAAAATTCATATATATATATGTATATATATATATATATTGCAACGGATAAACCTTATGCAATGCGTGAAAAATTGAGTTTTGTTGTAAAACTGCAAAAATCAAGATTTCATAGCAGGAGTTGAGGTACACCCTATACTTAACTAGATTAGAATACGACAAGTCCCGGCCAACTGTACTGTGTCAACAGAGATGGACTTTTGTCCAGGAACTTGTTTCAAGTTGCCTGAAAGACTTAGAAAAATTAGTTATTTTTATACAGGAATAAGGTGTTAAATAAAAGTATAAAATTGATGAATTTTATGGGTAAATGTGAAACACGGGAGGTGGAAACATTATTCATGGAAGTCACAATTTTGTAAAATAAAAAATGTTAAAGTTATAAAGAGTTAAAGTTATAGGAAATTCTCAAATTTCATCAAAATTAAATGAAAAAGATATTTTTGAAAAGCGTAAGAAAAATTGTATAAAAAAGGTTAAATAACAAATTAAGGAATTTTTGATATTTTAAAAGTTAGAGATAATTGTTAAAGTTTGAAGGTGAAAAAGCACCATAAAAAATGAAAAAGGGAAAATGAAAAAGTAAACAAGTTGTAAAGAAGTAAAAGTTTTATAAGATAAAAAGGTTATAAATTGTTAATTAATTAAAATAATAGGTGAGAAAGTTCATACCTATATTTTGCTAAAAATAGAATGAAAAAGGTGGTAAAGATAATAACATAGTGTTAAGGAAGTAGTAAGGGTATAAAATTGTAAATCTCAATCGAAAGTATCAATTTTAAAGTTGAAATTCAAATTCAAAAGTAAATGTTAAATTTGGAAAATTTTGCAAGTCCCAAAAACAGAAGAAAAATCTGCGGACAGAATGGAAATTTTGGCTAATATATCATAAAATAATAACCAACATAGAAGAAAAAAGAAAAAAGATTTTCCTTCAAAACCAGAAAAGTTTTCGTGAGGAAAAACCGCGGAATACGCGAGGCAGCGCCATAAGCGAACCAAACGTAGTACGACCATCACTCAAGTTTGAGAAGAAAGGAAAATGTATCAGGAATACGATTACGAAAACCGCAAGTTCGTAAAAGCAGTTAAAGGAAAACTACGAGGAAAATACGTAAGACAATAGGAGAAAATGTTAGGAGGGGAGATCTAGATTAGCTGATGGCAAGGCCTAACGAAGAAGTTAGTGGGGGTAGTACCAACCTAAAACTTAAAGAAATCAATGCAAGTTGCATGGCAAGATATCGAACAAGGAATAGAAAAATAAGAAAGGCAGTTGGTACTCGGAAGGCGGCAAAGGAGGCTATATAAGTGGAGTACAGCGGGAGCCGCGCAGCTATCTAACGATCTATCGCTCTCTCTGGAATCTGGAATCGCTCTCTTTGAGTTTTTCTTTAGATCGACGTTGTTAGACGGATCTGCGATGTTATAGTAACGTACTTAGAAGCAGTGTTTTATAAAGACAGCAGTAAGATATGTGTCAATCAAACAGTGAACATTTTAATTAATTATAATATTATGCGATATAATATTTCAAGTAACATTTTTCATTAAAATTTAATCAAACTTAAATACGAGTTAAATGAACAAAGACAGTGTAAAATCAGTTAGTATTACAGACAGTGAAAAAACGATTGAACAGTTTGAGTGAATTACGCTATAGTTAATTATATAGCGGGCGCGTCAAAAAATCTATAAATGACGTAGTCTACAGGAATCACAGGACTGATGTAATGACAATAACTGGAACCACACATGGACTTTGAAGGACTACTGGAATAAGAAGCGGAAACCAAATCAGGGAAGGCGTTAAACCAAATCAGGGAAAACGTTAGAAGGCATCAGGGAAAGTCAAACCAGGCAAAAGCTGAGACCACGAGAGACGTTCAACCGCACCAACGATAACCGGACTTCAGGGAAGCTGTATTTCAATCAACATTCTTGGGAAAGGTGTTCAGAGTCCAGGGTCGCAGTAATAAAAGGTCTGTCAGAAAAGTTACGATATCCCTTATTAAAATATTGCCTGAGTTAAATTTAAATAATTATTGATACTGGGTTGAGATAAAAAATTAGGTTTTTCAAAATATAAAATTATTAATCTTGTAAATTAAATATATAAAATCATTTTCATAATTAAATAATTAAATAATAAATGTTAAAAAGGAAGGAATAATTGAGTATAAATGAATAATAAATGGTTCTACCTAAAAGAGTTAAAATTTATGTAAATAGTAAATTTAGTTTAAAATTTATGTTTTTGTAGTGGAAAGAACCACAGAGTATTTTGAGTTTTTTATGGAATAAATTTTCTTTTGATTTCAATTAATATAATTAATTTACCTTGTTCAAGAGATTCCTATTATCTAAGTATCCTATATGATAAGTTGTTTTCAGTGTATGATCAATATTGAAGGGCGGAAACGCAAAGTTGGCATTTCCAACGAAATTTCACAAAGCACAAATAATTTAATTATTCTAGGTAAAGTTCCACTGTTCTCACTCCTCAGAGATTGTCAAATAAATATAATATTAATTACTGAGCTGAGCAAATTTAAAGTTAATAGTAACTTGAATAACTGGAAGGAATTTAATAAAATATTTTTATTTAAGGTGACTATAGGCATAGTTATCTTAACCAGAGTTATATCACCTAGGCTATTAAAATTAATTTGCCTTAAACTTCCAGTAGGTGATATAATCTCTTTATTCTGTAACAAAGTAGGGAAATCCTACAGACAGACAATAGCGTCGGGGCTACATTGCAGAGGTGGCTCCCGAACGTCATAAAAAGGGTCTGTCGTTGCAGGGTTGACGTCGCAACGTGGGGACAAAAGGAAAACAAACTTCCTCCCCCAGCGTCGTGCAACTCGTGCGTCGTTGCAGAGTTGGCGCCCACCGGTGTGGCTTGATTTAACGGAAGGTTAAATAAAGTCCAGAACTGACAGAATAAATTATTTGTGCTTATATGTATGTGTTATAATAAGAATTAAGTTAGATTGTGTAAACATACTAGTGAATTTGATCAACATTAAATATTTCCCGGGTTTGGTATTCCGCAGTTTAAGAGGGGGAGTAGGCCAAGCACCTTAGAAATAATTTGTCGCGGTAAAAACGTAAATAGAAAAAGGGGGTTTTCAAAAAAGTTAAGAAAAATAAAATAAAAGTAGTTAGGCTACGAATATTTTACTTCCGACAAATAAGGAAAAATTGCTAAGAGCAAAATGGCGAACAAAGAACTTAAAGAATTTATGGAGATGCTAAAAAAAGAGAAAGCTGAAGAAAAACAATTAAGAGAAAAAGAGAAAGCGGAAGAGATGGAAAGAAAAGAAGAAAGAAGGCGGCTAAAAGAGGCTAAGATAGAAGAAGATAAAGCGAACGAAAGGAGGTTGCGAGAAGAAGAAAAAGCGAATGATAGGAAGCTGCGAGAAGAAGAGCAGAAACAATTATATACATTAATTTCAGGAAAATTGGAAGGAGTATCGCAGGAAATAAATGTAGAAAAAGAAAGGTGTTTAAGTCAACACAAACAGGTAGAAGAAAGGCTTGAGGATATTGTAGGCAGTATACAATTGTTAGAAGAATCTACCGGGGTAATTAAAAAGAAAACTGATGAAAATTTTAAATTAATTACAAATAGGGTAACGAAGGTAGAACAAAAAGTGTTAGAATTAGGGGGACAGCCAGGTATGATTAGGAGCCTGGTAATGCCGAGGTATGAGGGGGAGTGTAAAAAAATAGAATTTTGGGGAAATCCACACGAACGCCCTCAGCAATTTATAAGGGAGATAGAAAATTTGATCGAGGAAACTAATCCATTTTTTAGCGATCAAGAAAAGTTAAAGTTTGCAGTGCGACAATTAAGGGGTTGTGCATTAGAATGGTGGCAAGTTATGCAAACAGAAAATATAGGGTACACAGGGTTTAAAGAATGTTTTTTAAAAAATTATTGGTCGTTACAGAAGCAAAAATTAATAAGAAATAAAATAGAATATGGGAGGTATAATGATAATAGTAATCTTACGCGAGCAGATTATTTTTGTAAATTAGTAAACAAGGCTAGAGATTTAGATCCACCGATTCCGGAGGGATATTTAGTGTTTACTATATTCCAGCATTTTAGTGACCAGATTAGGTTAGCGGCAATGGGAGAGCATAGCGAGACGGTTAGAGAAGCCATACAATTTCTAAATAATATAGATATGATGGAGGAAGCGCGTAGGGGAAATAGGCCTACAGGAACGCCGAATAATAATAATAATAACAGGCAAAACCCCCAACCCTATCCGAAACCTAACCGGCAATCCTATTCGCAAAACCCAAGAAATACCATACACCCTAATAACCCAAGACCCGGTCCATCAAATCAAAATCCTAATTCAAAGCCGAAACAGGGAAACTAGGAAAGGAGGTTCTGAAAAATAGGCTTCGGAGTTTTAGGGCTGATGATATAACTAAAAATCAAATAAATAAAGTAAATAGAAGGGGCGAAAAAATAATTAAGAGGGAGTTTATTAAAAAACCGGAAAAAACGGTAATTAAAAATGAAACGGCAGTATGTGTACAGAAACCCTTAAGTAATATACACTATAATATTCGCGAGGATTTGTTAGATAATGAAGGGGAGGAAATGATTAAAGATAAACCAATAGAGGAAATCCCGGCGATATTAGTGGAAATTGGTCATTTACAGGCTATTATGGAAATAGACACTGGATCTGAAATAACAGTTATGCAACAGGATTATTACGAGCAGCTGAAAGCGGAAGGAATACCAATAATGGAACTTCCAGTAGCCAACGTAGAAATAATTGGAGCGCTTAAAGGTAAAGTTCAGAAAGTACACCGCCAAATTATGTTAAAATATAAAGTTCAAAATAAAGAAATGGATTTAAAATTATTAATAGTGAAAGGGTTAAAATCCAGAATACTTATAGGGTGTGATGCATTGTATGAAATGCAGGCGAAAATAAATATGGAAAAAAGATTTATAAGGTGGTCATACGAAGGAATAATATATGAGTTACCATTTATAAATAAACAAACGGCAATAAGTCAAATTAAAGGGAAGTGTTTAAAATTAAGGTGTGAAAATCAAATAAATAAGCAGATTAAGAAATCAATTAAATTAAATGATAAAAATGAAGGGAACCTTATCAATGATAAACAAGCAATTAACGTAACCAAAAGTATAGAGAACGCGAAGTCGTTAATTAGCTTAAACGGATTAAATCAAGTAGCGGGAGAAACAAAAGCAGGAAGTAAAATGGCGCAGCAAGACGGGAAAACAACAGGATGTAGGGTTAAAACGTTGGGAGGCGTAGAAGGGTTGAAGAATGAGAGAAATTCACTTCAATGGAGATTTAGGGAAAAGGAAAGAAAGGGGTTCATCGCCAAAGGGTTCACAAAGGAAACCAGGGATGAAAAAGCGCGTATGAATAAAAATAAAATAAAATTTGATATAAGGGGGAGTAAATATAACGTTGTTAACCGTAATCCAAAAATAAGTTGTAGTCAAAGCATAGTCCAAACAAAAACTTCACTAAAGCACTGTTACACCACGCGAAATAATCCAATTAATAATAGTATCAAACAAATGTTCAAAAATTATGCAAATCATTCAAACACTGATTATAATGAGATGCGTAAAAACCATAGCGATTTAGGCCGAAGGAACAAGTCAACTAAAGCTCGTTTTAAAAGCAATTCGGATTCTATGAGAAATAATAACGGTAAAGAAGGTGCGTTTGTTAGAAAGCATACGAAGATAAAAGCAAGTGTAGGCCTAATCTCGGAGACAGAGTGTCTAGCAAAAATGGAAAGGGAAAGTAGTACGAGACCGTACCAAGGCCGATGTCGAGCGACTAAGCAAACACAGCTGATAGGATGTCAACAGATCAAGCTAGGCGATTCGCAAGGTCATGCTACGATACTTAATACAAGGGAAGAGGGGATTTTACAGGAGTTAATTGAGAAATATAAGTCGATATTTTCAGAACGGCCTGGCTTATCAAAATTATATGAACATGAGTTAAAGTTGGAAAAAACTGAAACTTTTGTAAATAGAAACTACCCCATCCCAATGAATTATAGAAAAAAAGTTAGGGAGGAACTGGACCAGATGCTGGAAAACAATATTATAGAGCGATCTAGGACACCTTATATAAACCCAATGGTGACTGTTGTGAAGCCGGACGGATCGATACGATTGTGTATGGATGCCAGGAAACTAAACAAAATTATAACTCCAGATTTTGAAAGTGCACCGCCTATAGATGATATCTTAAGGAAAGGACGGCGGAAAAAATACATAAGTAAAATTGATTTAACTTCGAGTTTCTGGCAAATACCGCTCAAACCAGAATCAAGAAAATACACAGGATTTTTGTTTGATAACAAAGTTTATAATTTTAAAGTGGTACCGTACGGCCTTCAGAACTCTTTATCTGCCTTGATACGAACTGTAGATATTACGTTAGGTAAGGAAATAGAAGAGTTTACGTTAAATTATGTCGACGATTTGCTATGTTTGTCTGAGACGTTCGAAGAACATATACAGCATCTAGAACAAATATTTCAGAAATTCAAGGAAGGAGGCTTAACCATAAATCCTAAGAAGACAGTTTTCTGTCAGGAAGTAGTAAAGTTTTTGGGTTTTATATTCACACCAGAAGGGGTTAGCACTGATCCGGAAAAATTAACAACCATAAGAGATTTTCCAGAACCACGTACAGTAAAACAGCTACAATCGTTTCTGGGGTTTGTTAATTATTATTCGAGATTCACAGAAAAATATGCAGGAGCAACAAGACCACTGTATAAGTTATTAAAAAAGGGACAAAAATGGATATGGGACGACGAAATGAAAAAAGCGTTTCAAGATGTTAAGAGGTTGTTTATAGAAGCGGTGGTTATAGCACATCCGGAAGAAGGAAGGGAAACCTATCTGCAGACAGACGCAAGCACAGGTGCTATAGCTTGTCAATTATATCAGCTAGACAGGAATGGTGCAAAACAAATAATAGGTTTTGTAAGCCGAACTTTAAAACCGTACGAGAAACATTATACAATCTGCGAGTTGGAGTTGTTGGCGATTGTGTATGGCTTGCAGAAGTTTCGTCCGTTAGTAATAGGAGCTCCGCTAAATATAATTACCGATAATATGGCACTGAAATTTCTAACATCATGTAAGTTCCAAAACAGCAGAATGAGAAGATGGATACTCGGTATACAAGAGTATAACCCAAATGTGCAACACTGTACAGGAAAGGAAAATGTACCATGCGATGTGGCAAGTAGGATGTATGGGAACTGTACGGGAGTGGAAGATAAATGCAAATTAAAAATACAGGAAATAAGGATAAAGCCAAATTTAAGAGAGTTATTTGTAAATTTTAGAGACTACCAAATTAGAAATTTAGAATGCCGTGAGAAAATAAATAATATAGAAAATTATCCAAATTTTATAATAAGAGACAATGTGTTATGTTCCACAATAAACAATAAAACAAGAATAATAGTACCAGAGGAAGTAATAGAAAGGTTTGTGCAGGGTATACATGAGACATATGGGCATATAGGCCGAAACAAAATTTTCAATATGATAAAAAGAAAATGGTATATAAAAAACATGCTAGCAAAGATTTTAGAAGTCATAAAACGCTGCGATATCTGCCAAAGAGCAAAATATACGAATATGTATCCAAGGGGAGAAAGCAGGCCAATAGTAACCAACGACAAAGGAAGAATGGTGGCTATAGATTATTTAGGACCATTTCCAAGAGCTCCAGGCAATGTTCAACATTTACTAGTGGTGGTGGATGTATTTTCAAAATATGTTAGAATGTATGCAGTAAGAAATCCGACTACGGTTAACACAATAGAAAAAATGCGCCAATACATTGCGGAAGTAGGACGGCCGGAAAGAATTCTGACGGACTACGGCAAGGCATTTACCTCTAGACACTGGGAAGAATGGATTAATGGAGAGGGCATACAACACGTATTAACACCTATACGACACCCTCAGGTGAATCTTGCGGAGAGAGTAAACAGAGAAGTGATACGGATGCTAAGGACGTATTGTCACAATCACCAGGCGATGTGGAAACAACACCTGGAACTAATAGAAGACGTGTTAAACTCTACGCCGCATGAGACCACCGGATATACGCCAAAGGAGATCCAATGGGGTGAACAACCAAGCTATGTATGGGACGAGTATTTTCCGCAAGAAGACCAGGACGGGGAAGCAGAAACTAGGCGTGAAAAACACCAAAGATGCCATGAGAGGATCATACGAGCTGGAAATACACGAGCTAGGAAATTGAACAATGGAAGGAGGTTTGTAAATATGAATATAGGAGATCTAGTGTTAGTCACCCAAAACACTACCATATTAGCAAACAAAGCTGGAGCACAAACAAAAAAGTTATTCTTGTTATATGTAGGTCCATATAGAATTGTTGAAAGGAGGGGAAGAAAAACATATGTACTTGCAGACATACGGACAGGAAGAATAAAAGGAAAATATGATGTACGCGACCTAAGGCCGTATATACAATAATAGAAAGAGTTGTAGATAGAAATCATTGTCAGATGTAAATAGTAGTTTAGGAATAGTTTCATGTGTAAATATACAGAGTACAGTAGTGCAGGGAATTTAGTAGAACGATAAACGAGGCTATGAGAAAGGCATAGGCCTAATGCAAGGTTCATTGATAAAGTGTAGCGGTGAAAGGACGGAAATGGAATGGGGAAGCAAGTTGGCTGAAACCAAACACAGCTGATTGAGTCGAAGGGTCGTTGTACTTAGGCCTATAGCAATGAATGGAGGTAATGCAACCAAGGTCGGTTATCAGCTGTAACGAAAATAAACAATGTAAATGTATTTGTAAATGACAGATGTAGAGTAAGGTACAGGGTGACCTGAAAGGAATGGGCACTGAAACAAATTTATGAATGATTGTTGTAATAAAGAAGCAACAGTTAAAACGTCTAATGACATCTTAAGACAAAAGAAAGGTGGTTGCTATTCGGAGTAAGCGAGTTTAGGGGCTTACGCGTTGTTTGCAAGAAGCAAACGTGAAAAACGAAGGTAGAGGAGTGTTGTATGTTAGGAGGCAACAATTTTGCGGATGAGCTGAAAAAAGAGTAGGCAATAAGTTATTAAAATTTTCTAAAAAACCAAGTAAAGGTGAAGAAAATTGGAAAGTAAGCGGATGTACTGAAATAGTAGTAAAAGGAATTGAAAAAGTAAAAGGGTAAATAAAGTTTGGTCTGACCAGCCAAAGAAGTAAGTAAGAAAGCAATGGAGAGATAAAAGGAATATTCGTAGGCTAATGAAGGTAAAAATAAAATAAAATTGTTAAAGTAAAATAATACGCGAGAAATAATGATGATCAAAGTTAGTAGTATATGTTAGGTTAGTCAACCCAGTATATTTTGATATAATTGTAAATATAGGGTAACCAGGCAAGTGTTTTAAGTCCCCAAAAGACAAAAATTGACAATATAAAACAAAAAGTGTGATTAATGTATTTCAGTGGACGATTACTCCAAAAAAGGAGAAAATGTTATTATAAAATGTATGTTTTCAGTGGACG
>JAGFPH010007129.1:42510-69081 GCA_018207615.1 Philaenus spumarius | reverse complement strand
AGTTATTACGTGTTTATTAAACGATAATTATTACGTCTTTATTAAATGACAATTATTATGTCTGTATTAATGGATAAATATTACGTCGTTATTGTACAATAGTTATTACGTCTTTATTAAACGATAAATATTGCGTCTTTATTATACAATAATTATTACGTCGTTATTAAACGATAACTATTACGTCTTTATTAAACGATAGCTATTTCGTCTTTATATTCTATAGGTATTACGTCTTTATTAAGCGATAGTTATTACATGTTTATTAAACGATATTTATTACGTCTTTATTAAATCCGTGTGCAATACATATATACACAGGATGGTTCTGTAATGCGCGGAGATAATTCAAAGAGTGGATTTATGGGTCAAAATATAGAAAAACCTTCCTATAAACACATGTACGGGAATGCTTCTTTTACCAGCAATACGCCATTTTGTTACGTTTACTAAATAATTTATAAGCCTAGAACGCCCCAACCGTTAAGTTGAAATATTGCACATTACTCATCAATGTAAAGACCTGGTTTGATCATAATAATCAACTCTTTCCAACAGTACGCTTCAAAATTGTTTTGAAACATCAAGAGTACATTTTTTGTTGCCTGTTTACCTACCTCGTTTATATTGCACTTTACAGTTTTAAGTATACAGATATAATTTTCATATTAATACGCATTTAAACCTCAGAATTCACTTTGCTTATAAACAATCAATAACAATGTGATCAATAATAATAATGTTCTCACAGTAAGATAGATTGAGTTAGGTTGAAATTGAAGTAACACTTTCTTTAACATCATAATTTGAATCTAAGCGCGGTTTAATGTGTCAGTAATACATTGGAAGTATGTTAAGTAACCTCGAATCCGCAATTGCTTCTCGTGATTGCTAATTTTACCTTTAGGATCGCGATTTATTCAAATTACTGTACTCTAAACAATGTATAAGCCTATTGATTTTCCTTTTCTTTTCAGCGTGTGACTGCCATCCGATCGGAGCTTCTGGCAAAACCTGCAACCAGACTTCCGGCCAGTGTCCTTGCAAAGATGGTGTGACAGGAATTACCTGCAATCGTTGTGCCAAAGGATATCAACAGAGCCGTTCCCACATCGCTCCTTGCATTAGTAAGTAATATTATTAACCATCTTGAAACGTCTTGAACAGATTGTGAGAACATTATCTTGGAAGCACATGTAGGATTATGTTTCAGGCTATATTCGGACAGAGATGGGTTGTCTTTTCTTTGTGGTTGAATGCGCTAATGGCAGCGCTACATAGATACTTATTTTCCACTAAGAAATATTAAATTATGTTAACACAAATAATGATATTTTCATCTTCAATATTGACAATGTATTTGTAAAAGTATTTAAAAGCAAATGCTTAAAATAAATAAAATTTGTCATAACTTAGCATCCTTTAAAGATTACAAGTAATCCTAAAGCAAGCAAAGAAATTTTTTTTTTATTGGATTTCTTCATATTTTTTGCTAGTAGAGTTTAGAATTATGCTAACATGTTAATATATGAACGCGTTGTAGCCAATTCAAACGGCCAGGTGAGTCTAAAAGTACTGAATTTGGTTTCTTTGCCCATGATATCTATATTGTATAAACTATATAAAGCCGTTATTCATAACATCTGACCAAAGTTAGTCAGTGATAAAGGAGACTGTATTCATCAATTTATTTAGTTCCTAGACATAATATCTGACCAAAGTTAGTAGTGATAAAGAGACTTTAATACTCACTTTATCTAGCTATTAAGAATAATATCTACCAAATTTGGTAAAAGTGATTAATCGCACTTTTTTAATCACTTAACCTAGCTATTATGCATAATATCTCACCAAAGTTAGTCGGTGATATAGACTTTATTAATCTCTTTATCTAGCAATTATGAATAATATCTACCAAATTTGGCCAAAGTGAATAATGATAATTTTGTATTTACTTTAGCTAACTATTATTCATAATAAGTTAGTCGAAGGGAAAGTAAAACTACATTAATAACGTAGCTATTATACATAATATCTGAGCAGAATTAGTCAAAGTGATAACTAGTCCATATGCTGTTATGTATACTATCAATTCGGTTTAAGTAATTTCCTTCAAAATCAATCAGTTTAACCAAATCACTTTGCAATTAGACTGTGTCTATTATGTACAGTGTTTAATTTTTTTTTAAGAGAATTACTACTTGAGTCAAATCGTACTAGCTTTTTGAGCGATGATTCAACAAAGTGATTAACAAAGTTCGAAAAGCACAAACAAAATAAAAAAAAAGTAATTTTCGATGCACTAAATTGGGGCAAAATAGATGATCGAATAACAAAACAGAATTGATGTGGTCAGTAGAATAGAATAGAATAGAAAAGTACCTTATTTTTACATGATTGAAATCCATACATACTGCAATAGAAATAAAAAATACGTACATAATCAACTATAAAATAACAAAATTAAAATTGTTATTTTCATAGCACGGTACAGCATGGTTATTTGACCGTCAGCTGGGTTGGCAAAGTCATTTATTATTAGGACTTACACTGGTCCAGTTATATTTACTTATTTTAAATCCATACATCCATCAAAGCACACATACATATATAACCAGACACTCGCGCTCGCACACAAAAAATACAATACACATTAGAACATAAAGTCATTTTTTATTAGAACTTAAACTATGGTCCACTTATATTTACATCCATCCATCCATCAAATGATACATACATTAATATAATCAGGCACTCGCGCTCGCACACAAAAAATACAATACACATTAGAATTAATAAATTTAGTACCAGTTATATAATTAAAATTACTTACATATATAAATAGATTTACAGTAATCCTTTTTTTCCCCAAAAAAATCAAGATATCATAATTACGTAACACCCTCCCCCCCCCCCCCCCCCCCCCCTCTTAACCACGTTTTTATTTTCGATTTCAATTAAAAATGTAATTCATTTATTAATTGCCATCTAAAGTTCCATGCAATCTTCATGCATTTACCTAACCTCCACCAATCTCTCCCGTTCAATAAAAATTCAAATTCCACCTGTTTTAAACTGCTTTTGAAAAAGCACATCATGTTGTCAGTATACAAAATGGCTAGCGATTATACATAATCTATAATTAATCATTATGACAATTACTGCCACACAGTTTCGCGGAGTATTCATGGTTTTAGGAAACAAGACTATTCAATTTCCAATACTCTGTAGTTACAAATAAAAGTGTATTAAAAATACGTTTCACACCTGATGAGGTCTTAAACTGAGCCGAAATTCGTGCAGCTTTCCACAGCTTGATAAAGCAGATACATTTTTTACGTTTATTTCGGTATCTATATTAGTTAATAAACGTAAAGCAGTTCAACAAGCACAAACTAAATAGAAAAAAATACCTTATGATGCCCTTAATTGTATCAAAATATATGTTCGAATAAAAAAAAAACAGAATTTCTTTCGACGTTTAATTGGGCTTCTATGTTCGTAATAAATGTAACGTTTTTCGAGCAGCAAAACTAAAATGGAAGCTAACCGTTTAACTGTTGTCTGGGTTTCAGTTGAATTTCTTTTTTCAAACTTGTACAATGGGTAGTTTAAGGGCAGCCCGACTTCCAGAGCATTGTTAACTAGGTGACTCATATCTCTGGTTCAGTAAGAGCTAGAGTCATATATTTTTTAAGGTTAGGTCTTTGCCTAGTTCCTATCGAAAGTTTTTGTTTTTATTAAAAAAAATAAGATTTTTTTTAAAGTGTGTTTGAATTTACAATTTTTTAATAGAAAAATATTTTTATTCAGCAAATATATATATAATTTTGAAAAATTCTCATTATATGGGAACTAATATTTAGTGCCGAAAACATCAAGTAAAAATTTCATTATGATACACCCAGTAGTTCTTGAGAAATGTGTCACGAAAGTTAAAAAATTACAAATTTCGGTAAATCACAAAAACAGCGGAAACAGAAAACATATTTTACATACTTGGCTTTAATACTCGCCTAAAAATGGGTGCAAGCTGTTTTTGTTTATTTTTTATTGACAATTTATAAGAAGATATTTATAAAGTGTTATATATCGTTGGAAAGAGGAAATTCTGAAGAATAATAATGAATAAAAAATCAGAAATGAATCAAAACTTTTTAGGCTGGGCTACTCTTAAATGTGCTTGCTGTGAAAATTGCGATCGCTTCAATAGTTCTTGTTATTTTGTTTAAATAGTCGTGCCTTCTTTTTTACAAGCTGTATCGAGCGTTCGAATTAATATTCCAACAGCATCATAATTAATTACACTTAACAAATTAGAGCCGATCTAATCTGTTATTATTATTTTTAATAAAACAGGTAAACACCGCATACTAGAGTCTACAGTACAAATTATAGCTAATCGTAACTGTTAATGATATAAATCTTTTCTTTTCTTTGCAAAACATAACCTAATATTATTCAACTAATATATAATTAACGTAATTTAAAACTTGGCATTGATAAGTTAATTTCAGACATAACTAATTTGCCGAGAGAGATAGAACATGCAAACAAGTTTTGCTGTGGTATCTTTGATAAAACAGGAGGGAAGGGGTTTATAAGTTTAAGATTATAAAAAAGGTTGTTTAATCTACACAATATAACAGTTTTAAATTATTGTGAAGATTTATTTGTTCAATTCTATAATTGAACACATATAATATGTACTTTTTCATTTAACTTAAAGTCATTACTTTACTTCGAACTTTGTGTCGTGACTTTTACCTTACAAAGTTTGTGATAAAAATTTAAAGTCAATTGTCACGACATCGAATTTTGTGTCGTGAATTTTACCGAACGATATTAGTTGTGGTGTTACTAAAAGTCAGTTTTTAAGACAATGAATTTTGTGTCATGACTTCTACTTCACGATATTTGTCGTAATTAAAACTAAGAGACAATTCTCAGGACATCTAGTTTTGTGACGTGACTTTTACCTTACAAAGTTTGTGATAGGCTGTCATGACATTAAATTTTCAGCCATGAATCTTACTTAACGATATTTGCTGTGGTGAAAATTTAAAGTCAATTGTCATGACATTTAGTTTTTTGTCGTGACTTTTACTTCACGATTTTTGTCGTGATTAAAACTAAGAGTCAATTCTAACGACATTTAATTTTATATTATGACTTGAATTTGAATTAAATTTGATTTTAGCCCCTAGTTAGCACTATGACACCAGGTTACATCGAAAAACTTGGTGTATCAATGTATCAATGGTATTCTTGATATTGTTCCAGGAACTACAATATATCGATTTTTTTGGAAGTCAATTTTAAAAGTAAAACCAATACAAAAAAAATTCGACCACGCAGCTGAACCGCTGACGTGAGTTACGCAAATTTCCAAAATTAAGTTTATAGGCCTATGTTTTAGGGTTTCAACTAATTTGGGAAATAGGTCTATTCACGACGGAGCTGAATAGCTGCAAAATGGTTCGCACGTCATTCCGCATATTGGGAGTATCTTCAATAACAGACTATAGAATTACTCTATAGTCTGTGCTTCAATACACAAAGCATTGCGTGATTCGCACGCCAAACCCATGGTAGAATCCACCGCATGGCTTTGAACCGATGGGGTACTTTTATGGTATTTTACGTTTTGATCGATTTTGGGGGAACCAAGCGATCTATAAAGTCGTGTAAAAACAAAATGTGCAGAATAACATCATATATGTATATTTGTAGAAAAATATCAAAACAAATTCATTCTCGTAGGAAAAATCTCAAAAAACAGTTACTTCCGGTAAAAAAACGTGCTTCCGATTGTTGGATTTTTTTGGCTAACGAATTCGTTCGAGCGACGTAGACAACCAACATGTGTACCAAATTTGAACCAAATCGGACTTAAAATGCAGCCGCTAGAGTGCCAACACATATATACATATATTATTTTTAATTACACCCCAAAACGTGTTCTGGGGACCATGATCGGTGCTCATTTGCTACTCCCGACCTTGGGTCTTACCATAAGGGACACGGCAATAGCTCATGTTTCCTATGGAAATTCGCTAATAAGGTACAAAAGGAAAAATACTATAACACCAAAATCAGTAGCACATGTGGACAGTGTTGGGGCCAGCCTATCAGTAAGCTGAGTATGCCCCGTGAAAATCAGTCACGATGCAATTAATATGTGAAATTGGCAGTAGAGCAGTTTAAATTTAAAGTAATTTACTTTCTGTTCATAACTAATTAGATTAAACTTTGTAAATTATTTTTTCTGTTTTGATTTATTTAAGACTAGGAGAAACCCCCTGCGTGCTTTCCACGCCAACCCCGTTGGAACCTTCTATACACATAATCATGTTATGTTTTCTTTATAATAAATGTATAGGATTAATAATAACCTCAAATCTAAGATGGTAAATAATATTAAATGTTCAAATGAAATTATTTCGTATGTTTTGTAACAGCAGTTATAATAAAGGTTGAAAGAACCAGCAACGCTCAGGTCTGCACTTTAATAAAAACCTACCCTAAAAGTTAGAAATACAAATAATTGCTTCAAAGTTTCAAATCAGCTCTTAATAGAAATATTAGAGCAAACAGCTGTTTTATCTGTTATTTTGTTCAATTGGTTGCTACGGTAAGGAATGTAAATACATGTGTTGATAGATTCAAGAAACATGTTGGTTCATCAGTCTAGGACTAAACCTAAGAATTTTGTTCGATTAAATTTACAAATAATATTGAAATAAAAAAATGTTTTTATCAAAATAAATTATAGCCTATGTTACTCAGGGATAGTAAAGCTTTTTATTAGTGAAACTAATTTTTCAATCGGTTCAGTAGTTTCACAGATTATACCCTACATATAAACAAACAAATTTTACCTATTTATAATATTAGTACCGTATAGATGTTTAAAAATATAATTTGATATTAAAATTAAGCCTACGTATAACAACATTTTGTTGCGTATCTTCGGCTTCTCTGCCGCAATGGTGAGGTGTCATGTAAACTTTCGCCTCTTCTTATTAAATAATTCGACCACGCAGCTGAACCGCTGACGTGAGTTGAGAAATTTCCAAAATTAAGTTTATAGGTCTATGTTTTAGGGTTTCAACCAACAATTTGGGAAATAGGTCTATTCACGACGGTGCTGAATATCTGCAAAATTGTTGGCACGCCATTCCGCATATTGGGAGTATCTTCAATACACAAAGCATTGCGTGCTTCGCACGCCAATCCCCGTATTAGGGGTATCTTCAATACACAATGCATTGCGTGCTTCGCACGCCAACCCAACGGTAGAATCAACCACATGGCTTTGAACGTACTTCTATGGTATTTTACGATTTGATCGATTTTGGGGGAACCAAGCGAGCTATAAGGTCGCGTAAAAAACAAAATGTACAGAATAACATCCTACATTTTTATATTTGTAGAAAAAAACTCAAAAACAAATTCATTCTCGTAGGAAAAAGCTAAAAAAACACTTACTTCCGGTCAAAAAACGTGCTTCCGATTGTTGGATTTTTTTGGCTAACAAACTCGTCCGAGCGACGTAGACAACCAACATGTGCACCAAATTTGAACCAAATCAGACTTAAAATGAGGCCGCTAGAGTGCGAAAACATATATATGTATATGATTTTTAATGACACCCCAAAACGTGTTCTGGGGACCATGATCGGTGCTCATTTGCTACTCCCGACCTTGGGTCTTACCGTAAGGGCCACTGCAATATCTCATTTTTCCTATGGAAATTCGCTAGTAATATAATATCTTTAGTAGGCCTAATCGATGTAAAATTCACTGGATGTTTTTACCACTTAATGTTTGCTAGCAAGTACTTGTATAGATTTAACACAGGTGATTTTAACACCGGGGTCTGTCCGTTGTCGCTGTTAATATTCACCTACTTGATTGCTTAATCGTACGAAGGTGGAGAAAGTACGACCATTACCGCGTACGATGGTTGCACGGTAGATATGACAGTTAATAAATTTAATCAAACCGTTATCGGAGTTACAGTACTCTGCATCGTTTTAACCGCACGTTAATCGGATTTAAGCCAGTTATGATAATCTCCAGTCTCGGCTTCTACTCGGTCTGCCCTTGGATTTATCGAGTCGCTCTCTTTCCGGTGGCTCCGTGCAGCGGGCGCTTTGCCTGCCCCCCCGAGGGAGACTTTGAGATAAATTACGAGGTAGAAAAAAAACGCTTATGTTAAAGTACAAGATACTTTTTTTTCTGGAATAAATTAGGAGAGAAATTATGCTATTTTATGGAAACACTCGCAAGTTTGCAAGTAAAAGAGTGTCTGGCGAGGAGCGGAAAGTTCAATTTGTATGTAGATTGAAGAAGCTGGATGAATTCTTTCCAATTAGCTTGTGGAGTTTAAATCGTTAGCGATAGGAATAAAGTTCGAACTGGTATATTTCTTGTCTGTGTAAATTGTTTAGAAAATTTAGATGGTAATGAGACAATGGTTAGTGGAGATTTGGTGAGACTTGCGAATAGACATAGTTCCGTGAGTATGCGTTCAAAACTAGATTGCGCATACAAATTTCTTAAAAAATTAAACTTAACTAATTTTGAAAGAATTGTTCACACGGCGATGTCCAAGTAAAAAGTGAACATATGCGGTCGTTTACAATTACTCATTCTTTCAGTATTATCCAAACCTAAATCAGTTTTGAGCCTTTTAAACATCTTCTTCCAAAATTACACCCATAAATAAAAATGTCTCTCGGATAAGACAGCACAGACTTGAAAAGTCTAAAAAACTTCCTTCTCATGCAGGAGTTACACTTATTAATAAACTACCACAGAAAATTAAAATTATCCAAGACCAGAAAGCCTTTAAGAGAATTCTTCGACAACTCTTGGTGGCAAACTCCTTTTACTCGGTTCCTCAGCCACGGGTGGTAGGTGGGTCGAGTGTGGGGGTGGATCTGGTTGATTCTGTTTATATTTGGGATTTTCTATCCAGTGATTACATTATTGTCCTACATGTAATGGTTAGTAAATTATAGTATCCCTATCTTTATTTTAAATAGATTTTTAATTATTTGTAGTAACTGCTTTTATTTTATATTAAATATAATGATTTTGGCCAGTATAATTTTAAGAGTGTGTAACACTAATCTGATGAAATATGTAAAGAATACTGTATAAATTGTGTTGGTATTAGTTTTTAAATTGTTTTTGTGTGGTACTTATATACTGTGTAGCTTATATATGTGGACATGTCTATACAATGTAAAATTGTCAACAGACAAATAAAATTTAAATTGAAATTGAAATAAAGTCGAAAAACAATGAGCATGTATGGCTTTGAATTTTGATTTGGCGAGCTTGTTTCACTATTGGAGGCGACTGTGTTTTTTAGACAAACCCCAACAAAATTCTTTCCAGTAAGAAAAACCCAAAAAAAAATTACTTCGGGACAAAATAATGTGTAAATGCGTTCGTGGGACACCCGTCAGGAATGAAGTTCATCACGCTTGTTTTTCAAATCTTAATGTGTATTGTACCATCAAATCTAAGAAGGCAAACACAGTTAAATGTCCATTCGTTGTAAATAAATTCAATAAACATAAAATGTCGGTTCATCAGTCTAGGCCTAACCTAAAATTATTGTGTGTATGTATAATTTATTTTACCTGCCTTAATGGCAGCGCAGGCCTACACACATAATTTTAGATTAGGCCTAGACTGATGAACCAACTTTGAATTTTTAATTTACTGTATTTACAATTAATGGGCATCTACACCTATTAATTTATTTACAATGAATGCATTTTCACCTTTATTATTATAATAACATTAAACGTATGGAAAAATACTTGTATCAAAATTTATAATTATATTAACGTACTTTTCTACTTTTGTATTACACATACTTTCCATTTCTTGTTAATTATTGTTAATTGCAGTGCTTGACGATAATATCTGAACTACTCCGGACGGATCCGGATCGTCTCTTAATTTAAATTGATAAAGCAAAACCAATGTTTCTTGAATGTATTTGCATTCATTGCCATAGCAACCAATTCGATAACGCTTTTTCGTTACGCATTACATTTTCTATTTGTCATTGCCATAGCAACCAATTTATAACACTTTTTCGTTACGCGTTACATTTTCTATTTGTCAACTCCTATAGCAACCCGCTTCCAGCTGTTGGATTTTTTGGCAAACGAACTCGTCCGAGAGACTTTGAAAACCAACGTGTGTACCACATTTGTGTAAAGTGCGGTGATTAAGTTCTAACACAAATATATAAAAAATGTTTAATGAGACACCAAAATGTGTTCTGGGGACCGTTATCGGTGCTCACTGACTACTCCCGTCCTTAGGTCTCACCATAAGAGTCACTGTAGGTAATTTTTCCTACGGAAATTCGCTAATAATAAATTGATATTCACTTAGCCATGTAGAGAACATTTTTAATATTGTATTTATAAAATTGCTAATTTTAAAATACTATAATTCTGATGTTATTAAAGACAAATTAAATACAGTACATATTTTTAAGTATAATTTTAATGTGTTAGATATCTTGTCCTTCTTGATGTAAAAATAATAATAATTTAAAAATACGAGACAATTTGGTTTTGTTAATTATCGGTACACCCTGTACATAATTTTGTACCGTCCTATAAATTAGCAAGGTTAAGATATTTAAAAAAGAAAGCAGTCGCGGGACGGCCGACAGAAGTGAAAACTGTAATGAATATAAATCGTTGGTCATATTGCTTTAATCTGAAATTTGATTATTTTTACACTACCAAGTAAACTATTTAACACAACTTACGAAATGAGGAAGCACAATGTCCATTTCAGAGGTATTACCAAGTAAACTATTTAACACAACTTATAAAATGAGGAAGCATAATGTCCATTTCATATTTATTACCAAGTAAACTATGTTAACACAACTTACGAAATGAGGAAGCGCAATGTCCATTTTAGAGATATTACTAAGTAAACTAAATACCCTGTTATATACACATGTGTACTATATACAGGGTGAGTTTT
Source organism: Philaenus spumarius (assembly GCA_018207615.1). Lineage (NCBI taxonomy): Eukaryota > Metazoa > Arthropoda > Insecta > Hemiptera > Aphrophoridae > Philaenus > Philaenus spumarius. The sequence goes on along the minus strand of JAGFPH010007129.1, from coordinate 58,044 downwards.
AAATGTCCCCCCCCCTAATTTTTTCCGCATTTCTTAAGATATCGACTCCCAACCACCGCCGAACATCATTGATTAGTTTATACTTTCTTTTGATGAGGTTCACATTTTTGGCCGCCATCTTGGATCCGCCATATTGGTATGAACTTTTATTTTTTAAATGTAAAGGTAAGGTTGTGACCCATCATTTCAAACTACTTTTTTCCGTAGAACACGATGCCGCAATCGGTTTTTAATTATCTGCTTTCGTTCTCGAGATATTAACAATTTTGTAAAAAATTTAAATTTTCAAAAATCCCTTGTTTTATTCAATTTTTTTTTAAATATTGACCCTTTATCATCAGATATCACAGTTTGGAAGTAGCTTATAGATTTTTATTAAGTTTTAAATTTGTACTGCCATCTTTAGTAAATTTGTTTGATTTCAGTGTATTAACAACTTTTCTCTGCGAAACTGAAGATGGCAGTAAACATTTATAACTTAATAAAAATCTATAAGCTACTACCAAACTGTGATATCTGATGATACAGGGTCGATATTTTTTATTAAATTGAATAAAACAAGGGATTTTTGAAAATTTAAATTTTTTACAAAATTGTTAATATCTCGAGAACGAAAGCAGATAATTAAAAACCGATTGCGGCATCGTGTTCTACGGAAAAAAATAGGTTGAAATGATGGGTCACAACCTTACCTTTACATTTAAAAAATAAAAGTTCATTCCAATATGGCGGATCCAAAATGGCGGCCAAAAATTTTAACCTCATCAAAAGAAAGTATAAACTAATCAATGATGTTCGGCGGTGGTTTTAAGTCGATATCTTAAGAAATGCGGAAAAAATTAAGGGGGGGGACATTTAAAACTCACCCTGTATAGTAGAGCCTGACGGAAAATGCGTGGCGGTAAAATCCGATTCACCGCCCACAAAATTTTTTGGACGTGGTGTAATCACTTCAATAAAGCAATTTCTAAAATAATAAACTGTTTTCGTGCTTCTCAAACACACAGTATATAAAAAGTTTTTAAATTTGACTTCAAATCATAAACCAACGTCACGTCATTATCATCGATAAAAGACTTTAACGCCTACGAACGAAGTCCATCTTCCGCACAACCTCGTATAAATATTTACAACCTCTCATTCATCAAGTTTATGAAGTAATAATAACCTCCGGCTATAACCACCATTGAGAAATACGCTCATAAACTATTACCGGTCACACAAAACAATCACATAATTCGTTTATGGCGTTGTTTTATTAATTACTTCTGCATTCCGTAGCTACAGGTGTACACTGTACAGTTTTAAACTAATACAATTAAAACAAACCGCCTTCTTGTCTTTCTTATCTAAGCACCGTTACGGGCAGTAGGATTTACAACCATGTAACACGTCGGCTTACCTTTATCGTAAGACCTGTCTTGTCGAGTTTTTTTTACTAGATTTCCAACGTTGGCACATTCAACACTTTATTCTCCTACTTTATACTTACTCATATTGTAACATACTATACGGTGACGTACATCTTTACGTTGCTTCAAAACGAATCATACCAAGCGGTATTTCCTTATTGTGGATTACAGTGGTATGCAGTTTGTCTGGAATTAATTGGTTTATGATTTCAATTAGTTTATTAGAAATCTGTCAAATTTTAGTTGTTTTTGTAACGCGTTGCGGTAGGAGTTAACAAATAGAAAATGTAACGCGTAACGGAAAAGCGTTACCAAATTGGTCGCTATGGCAATGAATGTAAATACATTCAAGAAACATGTGATTTAGATCATCAATTTAAATTAAGAGACGATCGGTTCCGTCCGGCGTAGTTCAGATATTATCGTCAAGCGCTGAAATTAACTAGAAAGTAATTTTAAGTCTAGGCCTAACCTAAAATTATTGTATGTATGTTGCCGTTAAGATAGGTAGTATAAATATACACAATAATTTTAGGTTAGGTCTAGACGGATGAACCAACATTTTATGTTTATTGAATGTGTTTACAATGAGTGGACATTTGACTGTTTTTACCATCGTAGCTTTGATGTTATGATTAATTCTACACCTTCGTTCCTGACGGGGGTAACACAACAGCACACATTCACTTGTATTTGTACATTTGTATTTAAACATTTTGAGTAATTGCTTCGTAAGCTTTTTGTTTTGCCTTTTCTTTACTTGAGCGTTTAAATAAATAAATCTAGATGTGCAATTATAAAATAAATATATACATTACACGGTATTTTGGATTTGAATTCGTAAATGCAGCGTGACCTTGAATAAATGTAAATTCTTTCAAGAAACGTGTTTTGGGTCAGCATAGGCCTAACCTAAAATGTGTTGAGCTTTTGATCGAAATCAGCTGTTTTACATTTAATACGTAACAACAGATGTTTTGAATTAAAATGCAGTAAGCCTTTTCATTGATTTTTCCTTTTTGTTTCTTTTTGTTTTCTTAACCTAACGTAAAAACTATTGTTTGTGCAAAATAATGAACTGATTCTAAATTTGCTAATTTGGTTGATGTGGTAATATATGTAAATGCATTCATCAAATGTTTTTTGATTCAGTTAGGCCACACCTAGAGTTATGTGGCTATGGTTTTGATTACATTCAACTGTTTTATATGTAAGATTTAACAACAGATGTTTGAATTATAATACAGTAAGCCTTTTCATTGTTTTTTCCTTAGTGTTTGTTTTTTGGTGTTAACCTAAAAAAACTATTGTTTGTGCAAAATAATGAACTGATTCTAAATTTGCTAATTTGGTTGATGTGGTAATAAATGTAAATGCATTCAACAAAAGTGTGTTGATTCAGTATAAGTGACACCTAGAATTGTGTTGCTATGGTTTTGATTTAAATCAGCAGTTATGGAGCTGGGGATTGACTCCCGTATTTTGACCATGCTCAACCCTTAAAATCAATATTTTACAAAATCTTCCGCAATGCACTAATTACAAATTTAAAAGTTAAAAGTTTTTAAGTATCATAGTTTTGGCTTTCTATTGGTTATGAATCAGTCAGTCAGTCAGCCAGGAATTCTTATCTATAATAATATATTAATTATAAAGAGGTAAAACTTGTTTGTTTGTTTGTACGTAGGGGGGTAATCTCTGGAACTATACTGAACCGATTGAAAAAAATAGTTTTACTAATAAAAATAGTTTTACTATCCCTGAGTAACATAGGCTATAGTTCATTTTGATAAACACATTTTTTATTTCAATATTTGTAAATTTATTCGGAAAAAAATCTTAGGTTAGGCCTAGACTGATGAACCAACACATGTATTGCCATAGCAACTAATTGAATAAAATAACACATAAACCGCTGTTTGCTCCAATATTTCAACATTTTTGCCTTATATGGTCCGTCGAAATCCTTGTTTGTTTGTTTTTTTATATTAGCGGTTTCGATATTGCTATGATGTCATCGTCAGATATTCAAACACAGTCATAATAAATAAATACACGTAACACTCACTATAAAAACACTCAAACAAAAACACTATACAAGTTTGTAATGTTAAAAATGTTAACACTGTGTAAATGTTAAAAACTTGTGTAGTGTTTTTGTTTAAGTGTTTTTTATAGTGTGTGTTACGTGTATTTATTTATTATGACTGTGTTTGAATATCTGACGATGACATCATAGCAATGTCGAAACCGGTCATTTAAATAAAACAAACAAACAAGGATTGTGACGGACCATATAAGGTAATAAACAAATTTTAATTCTTTAATTTAATATTTCCATTAACACCTGATTTCAAAATTTGAAGCAATTGTTTGTATTTCTAAGTTTTAGGTTAGGTTCTTATTAAAGTGTAGACCTGATCCTTGCTGATTCTTTTAAACTTTATTATAACTGCTGTTATAAAATATACGAAATAATTTGATTTGAACATTTAACATTATTTACAATCTTAGCTTTGTTGGGGTTATTATTAATCCTATACCTTTATTATAAAGAAAACATAACATTAAAAGCAGGGAGTTCTCCTAGTTTTAAATATAAAGATTATATTTTAATTGTATATTTAATTGATGAAATAAAACAATAACACACAATCTCACAACAAATACGTTTAACAAATCAAACGCGTTTCAACGACAAAGTCGCCATCCTCAGTGATAAAGCTACAGAAGCCAAAGTACAACTGAACTATATAATTTAATTGTTTAATTGTATGTTCAATTGTTTTATTTTATCGGGATGGCTGTTGTAGAACTAACGTCATATACTGTTGTGGCTAGCAAAAAAAATCATTTAATATTCAACAAAGAACTAATATACAAAAAGACTACACCTTGTAACCAATTAAATGTTTGCAACTAAAGGTATAACTAAGAAAAAAATTGTGAATGTATTATCCTTTTCAATATTAGCTCGGTAATTAGTAACCACTTGTACATATTAATCATTCTTTTTTTGTGCTTAAGTTGCCCTTAATTCTTCATCAAAATTAATTATTCAAGCATCATTTTAAGCTTAGGTTCCCCGCTACTGACACAAAATAGATAAACTGCTTGAAATTCATGTTTTCGTTACAAAAATTGTTAAAAAATCTTTATATTATACTTCATAATATGGTTCCTAATGAAAGGCACCATCTATTAACAATCTGTTTAACTAACATAACAGCTGTTAGTTAGATTGTTTAATCCATCAACAAATCAATGAAATTAAATCAACGTAAAGCGTTACACATTTTTATAAACTTTCGTTTATAAACCAACGTAAATAAAAAACGTAATAACTTGATTAAATCAGATAAGTGAATGCCTACTCCCAACTTGCGAAATATTCGCAAGGATCAGGTAGTACTACACTTACTGGCAAATTAAATGACATTTTAACAGGCACAGTAGTTTAGAAAACTATTTTTACAGACATTTAAGTTCAGTCTCTCACATCCAGTTTAATTGTTTTAAAAACAACTCGGTCGTAAAAATTCTTTCGCTCAAAACAAAACCACCAAAGACCGTATTCCGGTGACAAAGAGTAAATTGCCAGCAGTTAAATCGACCGTTAAGCCGTCCGAAACGACAAGACGTAAGTGACCAATAACAAGACGGTTAAAAAGAAATGGCACTTGGACACTTGCCGTCAAGCGAGGCTGAAAATTCCGCGCCACTCTCATAATTTCTGCTTGAACATCGGCATCTTCGCGGGTAACCGACTGGACATTCCAGAAGTGTGACGCCTCGCGGTCGTGTGGGAATCGGGCCCGCGCTATAAAATTAAAGATTCGCATTTTTATCGATGCGCTGTAAATAGAAAAATGTTGTTAAAACACCGTAAACCGTGTTGGAAGTGTTGAGTGGAGTTTTAAAATAAATTTATTCGTAAACGGAAGAGTCATTAATTTCCGTGCATTTCAAGTTAGAGCATACATACCAATTTTGTACCTACATTATTTTGCAAATATCTATAAACTCAATCTTGAATGAAGAAAGTAAACAGCATGTTTACAAAATTTAGTGTTTCAAAAACTGCCGCCATTTCTCAGAAATTTTCTAAAACGAAAACACTTAATTATTCTCAACTTTTTGCAGTCCCTGAAAATGAAATCTGCCTACGTAAATCTTTGACGGTTTATTACTCGTGATCTCCTTTTTTTGTTGGGAAATATTTCAACATAGTGCTAATAATATTGTATCCACTACAATCCCCCCCAATAAAATTAGACAGTAAAGAGACAATTTATAATAGTTCTGTAGTTACTGTTTAGATTTTTCAAACCATAATTTTAAAATAAATCCTGATGCGGTTTCGTTTAGAAAAGAGGATGAAATACGTTTTCTATTTTTTTGGAACCCCTGTAGGTAACCTCAATAAAGAGCTTTCCACTGATCAACTTCCTTCTTTTTCTCAACTCAGTGTTACAAAAAGGACAGTAAAAGCATTTACAGTCACGTCTCCATAAGAGTAGAACATCCACATTAATTTCATTTGCATTCAACATATTCAGAATCTCTCACTACAAACGGAAATTTGTCACCCTTAACCGAAAGACTTAATTATTTTTTATTTCTTTAACCACTCAAAAGCTTAAAACACGAATTTTATAAAAATGTATGATATGTATTGTGAACTAAGTATGTTATTACTAATGTTACAAATGAATATATTGTATGAAAATTACTGCATTAAATTCATATGTTTAACAAAATTAATAAAACTAAACTAAATCGTAGAAAGTATTTAAAATGTTTACCTAGAATGTGAAAGAAAGTAATAATTAAGTTATATAACGATTATAATTTAATAATACTGTTCTTATATCTTAGTTTATTTTACTCATCCATACATTGATTACACAAAACTTTGTTTACACTGTGATTTTATCAAACTCTAGCATTGCTCTCACAGCAAGCAAGACTGTCAATGGTAGAATGAGTACCCTCATGATCATTAACAATCTAATTAAATCACAAGTGAAAAAACATAGACCAAGACCGGGAGTTGAACCCGGGTCCTTTACGTTTCCGTCGTAATGCTCTACCAACTGAGCTTCCCTGATCGCTCCAGATATTGGACTATGTTATCGCACTTGTACGGTTTTACTACAATGATTGAACTAACAGACTGAATACCTCGTGTATACGACATTGAAAACAATCTCAATTCTTATTTTGCAACTTACAGTGGTGTTATAATGGTCTATAATTATTATATACAGCGTCTGTTGATTCAATAATTGCAGTGAAACCGTACAAGTGAGATAACATCGACCAATATCTGGAGCGATCAGGGTAGCTCAGTTGGTAGAGCATTACGACGGAAACGTAAAGGTCCCGGGTTCAACTGCCGGTTTTGGTCTATGTTTTTTCACTTGTAATTTGATTAAATATCCCTTGCTGAGGAAGTGTGTAAGCGGGGAAAAAATCATTAACAATCGTTCCGGTATCTCTAATATCAATGTTGAAATCTTTGTTAAAAACTCAACAATCAACCATATAGGAACAAAGTCTAAATGTTCACAAATATGATTTTAGCTTAGATAATACAAAAATGTAACGTTAAATGATAACGTCGTGTCAAAACCGAGCCAAAATGTGAATATCTCGGAAACAACAACTTCCAATTCATGCTGTGTTAGGTCTACTGTATCGCTACCCCTCCCCTAGGATTAAATAGACGCCAAGATGGCTTCAAACGGTCATTGTAGAGCAAAATATACATACAGAGTGTAAGCCGTGATACACCTCGATATAATTTAAATGGATTGCTATATCAACACTTGTTAGTCGCCATTCCGAATATTGATGACTTATTATAAGATATCTGACTTACCGTCTTCAACATTTCTATTTGTCGCTAAACGACGGCCGTTTCGGCTATTCAGCCATTTTCAAGTATATCAGGTTTCCCTTCGTCAGTTACACTACTACAAGCCGCTTGAACACACGCTTGGAAATATCCTCAACAGACGTGGCTACAAGGTCGCCTATAAAACAAAAAATAATTTGAAGGGTTACTTAAGTAATAAAAACAAATTAAAAGACAAATTTGAAGACTCAGGAGTATATCAGTTATCATGTCGCGATTGTCCAAAAATATATATAGGACAAACAGGAAGATGTTTTAAGAAAAGATTTAAAGAACACCTTTCATCGGCCAAACATAGTGCGAACCTCACAAAATCCGAGTCGAAATTTGCCGAACATATCATCCAGAATGGCCATGGTTACTCCAGCATAGACGGTACCCTCGAAATATTACATCTTTGTGAAAAGGGAAAGTTGATGAACACGCTAGAACAGTTCGAAATTTACAAGAACTATAAAATAGATAGTAGTAAACTATTGAATGAAAAACTAAAATTTGAATCTAACGCGTTATACGACACCGTTTTGACTCATGTTGATAACGCATCATCCCTTCCAAGCGATTAACTTACTACCATCAGTGCGTACCGAGACAGCGTCGTATGTGGTCGCGCACCACGAGTTTAGCAATACGGGCGTGTAAATGTGTTTTATTTATTTATTCGTTGTGTAATCGTTGTGTTAGTTATGTGTACGTGTTTATGTAAGTGACGAAGGGAAACCTGATATAGGCCTACTTGAAAATGGCTGAATAGCCGAAACGGCCGTCGTTTAGCGACAAATAGGAATATTGAAGAAGTTAAGTCAGATATCTTATAATGCTATATCAAATAAAAACATCTAACATACCTATTGTAACAATTTTTCTGCTGTTTAAGGGGCAGTAAAATTGTTGCCTCCTTTTGAATAGGGAGATAAAGGGGGCACCTTTAATTTGTTAAATGGCAACCCCTATCTTATGACACACCATTGGCAAGCCCTTTAAAAACTATGAATTTCTGTGGTAAGAACATAAAAATCACTCGTTCGCTATACGCTCAAAAATATTATTTTGTAAGTGTTATTTTTTTAACTTTATTTTATTTAAAAATCTGAAAGAGATATGCAAAATCTGAACTAGTGACAGTTATTCACCATCAGGGGAAACCTTAGAAACCCTATGTACAAAATTTCAAACCCCCGGTTCCCCTCATACCACCCCAACTCAAAAATTTGAAATGAACACATATGGCTTGTTTGATGTATCAAATTGATGCCCTTAAAACCATGAATTTTTGTAATAAGAAAATAAAAATCAGCTGACGCGTTAGTTCGCTACTCTCAAAAGTGATATTAAGTTACTGTTACAATTTTATATTATTTAAAAGAAGGAAAAAGATATCAAAAATCTGTTCTCGGGACAGTTTTTCATCTTTTGTGAGAACCTTACAAAACGTATTTATAAAATCCCCCCAACCCTCACTCAAATCACCTCATGTCGGCAATGTGTAGTAAACACATGAATTTTGATACATTAAATTAAAACATTTTAAAAAACGTGGATTTCTGTGGTAATAAAAACACAAATTGCTTGGCGTATTTTTACTCTAAGCCGAGAACAATATCAACCTCTGTTTTAGGTTACAAGTACAGAAATTAAAGTGAAAGTGCATGAAGAATTCAAAGACATAGGCCCACGTTATTATTGTGTCTTATCACTGCATAAGATATGGAGTTCCTTGTTTTCATCCTGTGATCTAGTCCAGTCAAATTGTGTTTTTCGCAAGAAAGTTTTGGGGTAGTTTTGGTTTCTTCCATTTTATATGTTTTTTGGGATGCTGAATCCGAATCTGAGGTTTGCCTACAAAATTTCGTGACGCAACATTGAAAAAAAATGCAAAAACATGTCAAAAATCATGATTTTTGGCGGTTTTTTGCTTTTAACTCGAAAACTATCAACTTTTTGTAAATAACTTTCCTATTAAAAAAGAATGTACATAAAATTTACTACAAATTTCATTCAATAAGTAATTTTCTCCGACAAACCGTTCGGGCTCAAGCGCTAATTGAAAATTGGCGTATTTCGCCTGTCTCCCCAAAAACCCACATTTTCCACTCCAAAACTTTAATTTAACATATTAAACGTTGTCAATTAGTGAATTCCTTACTGTTCTCTCCATGTACCTTATTTAGATCGTATATGTGAAGTTACAAATCTTTCTTCTTTTTTTTTAATAAAATTAAAAAATGTTCAAGTTATATGAAGTCCGAAATTTTACAAATTTAGTTACACAAAGTTGAAATTACAAAGGAAATCTTGAAAACTTATTACAAATTATTATATTGTTTTATATATTACATAATTATGATTATATGCATATTACATTATTATGTTAGGCATTGTCGTTTAGAGGGTCCTGGCTGAGGTTCTTTGAAGGCGGCGGATCCTAGCCCAGGTTCGAGTTGTTCTATCGTAGGGACTTGTTCACCTGTTTATAAGTAAATCAATAAACTGCTTAGTTCACAATTTAAATTAATTATTACGAAATATATTGTAAGATTCGACATACATTCAACATCGTGTAAGTGTCTTTTTTCTGAAACTTCGTCGTCTATATCCATGTCAATGCTGTCTTCCGAGGGTTCGATGTTTTCACACAGCGCTTCGCACGTTGTGCAGATCGGGGAGCAATGAAGGCCTGCCTTCCTCCATCCACAATTGCGTTGGCAGCCTATTTTACATTTACAAGAAATGTGTTGGAGTATCGAGTCCGGTGCAGGGTTTAAAGTGGTTGGCACTGGCACGAGACCATCCTTGTTTTTTCCACCCCTGCTAGATCGAGTCTCTTCGTCGAGTGTGGTTTGACCTGATTACCACTGCTGCACTTGAAAGTAAACTCTCAATGAATGTTGTCGTGCTGCATCTTCAGTGGGAGATAGTGAGGCAATGTTGGTTTTATTTTTGTACTATGAAGATACATATTACCTGTATCTCAAATCGTTCAGGCTAGTCTCACGTCTTTTCCTATAGAGAGCCATGAGAAACACGTTTCCAGCTTCGGCAATCTCGTCTTGGTGTGCATGAGGGTCTTTGAAAGCATCAATAACTGGTTGCAAGTTATCGTTCTTCCACAGGACTTTGAAATATTTCAGTTTCCCCTGATTAAATAAAGCAGAAGTGATGTCACGACCACTGATCGCGTGGAGGAACAATATATGGTCTAATTGGGTTTTGTCGGCGGTAAGATGATGATTGTAGAGTGTTTGAGACACTTTTCCTCTTACCGATTTCAAAAAAAAGAAAACATTCTGTATATCAGGGCTACACAGATCAATCAAAATTACCAAAAGGTCTATATCTTGCCCCACCACTGTCACATATTCATTTGACGGGGACAACAAAAGAGCATTTGCGATAATTAATTAGGATATCAGCGTTCTCCACAGCTTGCTGTGAATCAATTATTTGGTCATAACATTTTTCCATTAGCATAAATATTAACCGGCTCTTGTTTTTGGAATTTGCAAGGAAATTCTCCTGCGAGACAGAGGGCACCATCGATTCTGTAAACGATATTGCAGCAGTTTGTTTTCTTTGCGCTCTTCTCAATCGTTCTAGTCGTTTGGTGCTTTCACAATCTTTATCAGGGTAGCCATCAAAAATGACTACTGCATTTGATTTGTAGTTTGCCTTCACATATGATACATAGTTGCAGTACATTTCTGAATACGTCTGGGCGTGGGTGCCATTTGACCCAGTGTAACAAAAACCCTTCGTCGATGATATATTTTGCATCTTTCCATGTTCGGTCGGTGCAAACGCCTTGCACAAGTACTTGGCCTTGGCTCGTGTGTGAAGGAATCGAATGGAAAGAAAAGGGGCTTTTAAACCAGACGAGCAGTTATAAAATCATTTGGGGAGGCCGGGAGTTAATAAATAAAATCAAAAGACGATAAAGACGGAATTATATTTGCAAGCAAAAAATGTAATATAATGTGGTTTTGAAAAGGTTTTTATTTCTACGTTTTTATTATCTTGCTTTCTTGTCTGTTCAGTACATCTTTTGCAATCGATTTTAAACTAACTTCCCGATGAGCTAGAAACTTGAAACTTTAAACATAACTATGGATGTCAATGCAATTTTAAGTCGCATTCTTGTCTGTCTGTCTGTTTGTTTGTCTATTCGATTTTAAACTAAGTTCTCAATGAGCTAGAGATTTGGTACTTTAAATATAACTCCCAACTGAAGACTAAAAAGCATAAAATATTATTGAATTAAAAATAATTTAATATACAAAGTTTTTAAAACTGACTAAAAAGTATACAATAATTTCTCCTAGCCATGCAGAATTTTACAGATTTAGTCTGTTTTAAAAACGTGGTATATTAAATTTGTTTTTTAGTTTATATTATATTGTTTTATTACTTTAGATGACATACTAATTGAAACCAGTCATATTCTATTCAGCTTAAAAGTAGGAGGAATTCACTAAATGTCAGCCTTTAATAATAAATTAGATTATATTCATTGTTGATAGCCTTAGAACTACATATATTATATTTATATATAATACTGACTACATTTGACAAAATATAAATAATATATATAATAAATTAGAGCTTTAGAGTGGAAAAGCGGGTTTATGCGGAGGCAGCCGAAATACGCCAATTTTCAACTGGCGCTTGAGCCCGAAAGGTTTGTCGGAGAAAATAACTTATGGAATGAAATTTGTAGTACATTTTATGTAAATTCTTTTTTAATAGGAAAGTTATTTACGAAAAGTTGATAGTTTTCGAGTTAAAAGCAAAAAACCGCCAAAACTCCCGATTTTTGACATGTTTTTGCATTTTTTTCAATGATGCGTCACGAAATTGTGTAGGCAAACCTCAGATTCGGATTCAGCACCCCAAAAAACATATAGAAATGCATAAATCAAAACTACCCCAAAACTTTCCCGCCAGGGGCTCTTTTAAGCACAAATTGACTGTAGTAATCAGGATAACTTGGCTCTTGTTCATAGGCGCCCATACCTATGAACAGTACACAAAATTTTCCAGTTCAGGGGTTGGGGTGCGAAGCACGCAATGCATTATGTATCGAAATACTTCCAACATGGAGTTTGGCGTGCGGAGCACGCAATGCACTGTGTATTGAAAAAACTCCTAATACGAGGGTTGGCGTGCGAAGCACGCAATGCATTGGGTATTGAAAATAGTACTCCCAGTACGGGGGTTGGCGTTCGAAACACGCAATGCATTGTGTATTGAAATACTCCCAATACAGGTGAACTACTTCATTTAAATTATAAACCATGGATAAAAAATATAAATTATAATTGCTCACTATGCAATCTGGGAGAAAGTGAAAATGTTTTTCACTTTGTGGCTAGGTGCCCAATGTTGAGAGAAATCAGAATAAGTTGGTTTAAGTTGCCGGAGTTAACCAGAGATAGGTTTTTGAGTTATTTAAATGGTGAGGATTGGGTGCGGCTTGTAGGCTATCTGAGGTAGGCTTGGATGTACAGATGGAATTTGATAAATGAGTTCAATTATTGAATTTTAGGCCTATAGCTGGGGTTAAGGGGGGGGGGGGGGGTGTAAGAGTTTACATTAAAAATAGGTGCCTAATTTGTTATTGTGTTATCTTTGCAATTATTATTATTTTTATGTATATTTTAGTATAGGGGCATTATTTGCTATTGGGTTATATTGCAATTATTATTGTTTATTGGTTATGTATATTTTAATATAGGTGCATAATTTGTTATTGTGTTGTCTTTGCAATTATTATTATGTTTGTTTTTTATAAGTTTGTGATACTATTGTCAACGTAAATAAATTAACAAATTTGTGTTTATTTAATGTTAATTGTGAGAGAGTAGTGTGCCAACCGGGCGAGACGGTCGTATGACCATTGCCCTCTTAATGCGAGTTAGGAAGGTTTTTGTTTATGGTTTTATATGAATAAAGCATGTTTTCATTTCATTTCATTTCATACTCCCAATACAGGGGTTGGCGTGCGAAGCACTCAACGCATTGGGTATTGAAAATACTCCCAGTACGGGGGTTGGTGTGCAAAGCACGCAATGCACTGTGTATTGAAAATACCCGTAATACGGGGATTGGTGTGCGAAGCACGCAATGCATTGTTTATTGAAAATACTCCCAATGTGAGGCTTGGCGTGCGAAGTACTCAATATTGGGTATTGAAAATACTCCCAGTACGGGGGTTGGCGTTCGAAGCGCGCAATGCAATGTGTATTAAAATATTCCCAATGCAAGGGTTGGCGTGCGAAGCACGCAATGCATTTCGTTTTGAAAATACTCTCAGTTCGGGGGTTGGAAGCACGCAATGTATTGTGTATAGAAAATACTTCCATTACGGGGGGTTGGCGTGCAATTCACTTTTCATAGTGTTCAGTGTCAAGTTCACATGTGCGTCCTTAGCAGTGAACGTGTTAAGCCCCCATACCCCGGTCTAGCCCCCCACCCCTAGAAAATATCATTTGGGCCCCCATGTTCTTGTTTATTTCGTGGTGTCACCTTTGTCAAATTTTAATTTTAAACGTCCTTCAATGTTAAATTGCGAATTTATTCTTTCGAATCTTTCATAGAATTTCCTGTTCCACCAAGACACAGAGGAAGCTCAGCAACGCATCATACTAAACCACAAAGATAAGACACGTCTATACACGTGGGCTCTGCCACATGGCCGCCGCCTCTGATTAAACCTCAACTCGTAACGTCGCTTTAAATCACGTGTATTTGTTTTCACGTCAGTCTTTGATCGTGTTTTTGTTTTCAACTGAATGACAATAAAACCGTCTCTTTATGAATAGTAAATAAATACAAGAGGAAGGATTTACAGCTTGTGATAAGCCTGCAGTGTAAATAAATGCGTTGACCAGGTTGCCAGCTTCCATCTGGGACATTAGGCGCTAAGAGTTTATAATTATCTCATTCCCAGTCTATCGGGGTTTAACATGTCGCTATCTTAGTTCACTTCGATGTTTCCGTCTCGATCTCTCTTGTGGTCTTCCCCTCTTCATCTCTCTCTTAAATTTTTAACATATTTCATAGCTTTTATTTCAAATTTGTGTTTATTGAACAGCTAATTTGTGATATTCTCTTTACTTTGACACCATGTTTTATGTTTTTCGTAGTTATCTTTTGAGATTTAGGATGACATTTTTAATGTATTAATGTTTGCCTATAAATAATTCACTTTCAAATTACCTATCTCTCTCTCTTTCTTCCCCCTCCCACTCTCTCTCACGCTCTCCCTTTCTGTCTCTCCCTCCCTCTGTCTCTTTCTTTCTCTCCCTCTCTGTCTTTCTTTCCCTCGCTCTCTGTCTTTTTTTCTCTCGCTCTATGTCTCTTTCTTTCCCTCCCACTCTGTCGTTTTCTTTCTTTCCCCCTCTCACTAAGTCTCTTTCATTCTCTATCTCTTTCTTTTCCTCGCTCTCTGTCTCTTTTTTTCTCGCTTTATGCCTTTTTCTTTCCCTCCCACTCTGTCGTTTTCTTACTTTCTCCCTCTCACTAAGTCTCTTTCATTCTCCATCTCTTTCTTTCCCTCACTCTCTCTCTCCCTCTTTCTCTTGCGCTCTCCTCTTCTGTCTCTCCCTCTCACTGTCTTTCTTTCCCTCTCTGTCTTTCTTTCCCTCGCTCTCTATCTCTTTCTTTCCCTCGCTCTATGTCTCTTTCTTTCCCTCCTGCTCTGTCTTTTTCTTTCTTTCCCCCCTCTCACTAAGTCTCTTTCAATCTCTATCTCTTTCTTTCCCTCGCTCTCTTTTTTCTCGCTCTATGTCTCTTTCCCTCCCGCTCTGTCTTTTTATTTCTTTCCACCTCTCACTAAGTCTCTTTAATTATACATTTATTTATTTCCCTCGCTCTCTCTCTCTCCCCCCTCTCTTTCTCACGCTCTTCCCTTCTGCCTCTCCCTCCTTATGTCTTTCTCTTCCTCTCTGTCTTTCTTTCCCTAGCTCTATGTCTCTTTTTATCTCGCTCTATGTCTCTTTCTTTCCCTAACGCCATGTGTTTTTCTTTCTTTTCCCCTCTCACTAAGTCTCTTTCATTCTCTATAACTTTCTTTCCCTCGCTCTCTTTTTTTTCTCGCTCTATGTCTTTTTCCCTCCCGCTCTGTCTTTTTCTTTCTTTCCCACTCTTACTAAGTTTCTTTCATTCTCCATCTCTTTCTTTCCCTCGATCTCTCTCTACCTCTTT
>JAGFPH010007129.1:31498-42410 GCA_018207615.1 Philaenus spumarius | reverse complement strand
ACAAAATGTGCAGAATAGCATCCTACATTTGTATTTGTAGAAAAAACACGAAAAATATTTATTCTAGTAGGAAAAATCTAAAAAAATAGTTACTTCTGGCTTTCGGTTGTTGGATCTTTTTTCTCACGAACTCGTCCGAGCGACGTAGACAACCAACATGTGTATCAAATTTGGACCAAATCGGACTTAAAATGCGGCCGCTAGAGTGTGAACACATATATACATATCCGATTGTTTTGACAGTTACATCACCCGATAGGGAATCAAAAGGGCTACAAAAAAGGTATCTTGACATTTTTCGTTAAACTGTGCGGTTTTTGAGTTATTTAGGTATGAAATTTTCAAACAGCCGCCATTTTGAAACGCAAGATTCGATAGTATCGATTATTTTTCTTGGGATATAGCATTGCTAGGTTAAACTTCATGCCAATTTTGAACTCAATCAGTCAAACCGTTCTCTAGATATGAATTATTTTGCGCAAAAAACAAAATGGCGGATATCTTGGAAACGTAGAGTTTTCGGTCCTATGTTTAATATAGGAGCCTGTGTTAATATGTTTAATATATAATAAGCCTGTGTTTAATATTAGTTATGTTAGTTTTAATGACTAAACTGTATGTGACGAAGTCTATTGCAATGTTGTACATGTGATGAAGGACCAATAAATGTTCTGTTCTGTTTATATGACCTTTTTTTTTGTTATTTTCACCTGAAGAACAAGTTCTGAGAGTTTCTCTGTTTCTTCGTGGGATACCCTGTATATGATTTTTAATGACAACTCAAAACGTGTTCTAGGGACCATGATCGGTGCTCATTTTCTACTCCCGACCTTGGATCTTACCGTAAGGGCCACTACAATAGCTCATTTTGCCTATGGAAATTCGCTAATAAGACCTGCATTATTGAAAACGAAAGTGTATACAAGTGAAATTGTAGTCGCGTTTCAAGCGCCGTACAAATATTCATAGGCCAGACTTCTCAAGGTTGGCTCAGCTCACTGGATTCGATGTTTTTACTGGAGTGATATTGCACACACTTTAAGGGTCTGCTCGAGTAAACGAGAAAACAACCAGCGTTTCTCTCTGTAGCCGTATCTAAACAGTGCAATTTCTTGCAGCTGAGAGCTTCGACATTGCCTCATTTCAAAACATTTTATAAATCCATCTTTGGTAATTGAGTGCTGAAAAAAATACTGAATAGTCTTTATAAAATTTCGGATCTGGCTTGCGATTCACTTTTAGTTATAATTTTTTTATTGTGTAAAGAAAAAAGTTAAAACTTGGTTCTTAAAAATTGTCAATCAAGTGACAAATGAAAGGGATTTAAAAAGAAAATGTGAAACGCAAAACGGATGCGTATTGTGACTGCGGTTAAAATGAGACCTTGCAAACAATTTTATGATAAAAAATAAACGAAATAAATGGTTTTAAATTTAACATTGCTCTTACGGGATACAAATCCAAGATGGCCGCCACTACAGCAGAACCTTAAGGATAATGCCAGGACGAGACAGTCCTGTACAGTTCTCTTCAATATAACTTACCTTTCATCGAATTTTAAAGATAATCTTTTGTAATTTGCAGAAAATCGTCTATAAATATCTAAATTATAATCTGTAGACGACAAAAATGGTATATTATAAATATTTATAACCTAAAATGGTTATGTTGTGACTATTGTATGCAATTGTATGCAATTGTTTGCTATGTAGCCTAATACACATAACAATTTACTAAATATGCATGTTTTACGTTATACATCAAGGAACAAAATTTTATCTGATATTTGCTTATTTTTTTAAACTATCCAACGCTTTTCAGAACGTCTAAGAATGTATAATGAAGAAAACCCGCAATGATGAATTTTTATACAGAGTAAAAACTATTGACTAAATTCATAGTGAAAAACATTTAAAAATATTTAAACGTACCATGTATATTTTTGACTTTTGCAATTACACATTTTTGGAATTTTAATATTTAATAGTACTAATAAAATTGTAACCTAAATTAGTATACACGCAAAAGGCATCCAGTAAATTTAACAGTAGAAAACCCCAACGACAAATCCAAGATTACACACGGGAAAGAGAAGTAGTATTGTGCAGAATGTCCCCGATAAAACTAAATGTCCCTACATATTTCCCTACGCTGTCTTACCTGTACAATCCTGTTCCTTTATTCCAAAGAGAAGTCGAACCGAAGTTTATGTTTTGTCGTAAAATACATCCGACTCCATTGAGACAGAACCGAGTGTGATAGCCAGACTGCAGTCGGTGTTGGCGTCTCACTTGAGCTGTGCAGCAAGTAATCCAACTTCTTTCTGTATATACTCAAGTTTTTTGTTACTGTATTAAATGTAAAGAGAAAAGATTTTTATGTGAAATTGTTTGTTGTTCCTATACAATAAATACAAAATAATTATATTGGCCAAAACCTAAAACAAACACTTTCAACAATTAAATTAACATAACTCCTATATATTTTATAACAGTCTACTAATTAAATTGCCATTTACTTATCTGCAGACAAGTCTTTTGAGGCTCTTGAAGTTTTGTTTGTTATGCTTTAAAAAATAGACATGTAGTAAGAATAAATAAATAAAATAATAATAAAATTTTACCTGTTTGAGCGTTAAAACACAATTAACGGTACATTAAATTTTAAAGCAGTAAAAAAGGGAACTGAAGCTACCGTATGTGCATTACACATGGTATTTCAGAATTCTCTGCAAATAATTGTTTGTATTATTCCTGTTCTAAAGACGATTCGCAAATATTAAAATATCAAAAAGTCCCTAGTGTTTATACAACCGCCATTTTTGTTTTCCACTTGTAAATTTTTACCTCAAAGAATAAGTTTAAATTGTATATAGGGTTTTATAAAATAGAAAAACTACTAAAACTATACTTTTTTCCAACAACCAAATTCAAAATGGTGGCAGTTTAAATGTTTGATTTTGAATATATTGAAAACTGTATGCAAAACTTACAAGACACAAAGCAAGATGCATTTTTAAATTAACCAAAATGGGGGTTTCATTTTTAGCGAATTTCCATAGTAAAGAAAGTTATTACAGTGACCCTTGTGATGAGACCTAAGCTCGGGATTAGTAAATGTGAACCGATCATGGTCCCCAGAACAGGTTGTCCAAAGTCCCACCCCCTCCTCTTAACTTTGAAACAAGTAGAAATAAATAGATGACCATCGGGATATCTTTAAACGACAAAGCAAGATGAATTTTGGTGTAACCGACCATTTACCCCTTACCCCAAAATGGGGGGGGGGGTTGAGAGGGTAATTCAAAAATCTTAAATACAAGCCCCCATCAAGTGATGCCTCATTTTAAAGGGATTGATAAATGAAGAACAATGGCACAAATTAGTGGTATCTATTTTAACCCTATCGAAAATGGCGGCCGGTCAAAGTTGAAAACATCTTATTTACGCAGATTTTTAATTAAGTACAACACCTTTCATTGGTAATAAAGCTAAAGATTTACCTTAATTCGAAATCCTATTACTTTAAATGAGCAATTCTTGGATCTTTGTATCTTTGTATCTGACGCGGATCTCGAAAACGGCTCTAACGAATTCAAAGAAATTTTGTATAGGTGTAGTTTTGATTTTTAAGTACACCCATATAGTTGTATTTCGTGTAAAAACGCAATTTTTTTTAGAAAATCTAATTTAAAAGTTGAAAAATTTTGCCATGTTGGTTACAAAATAACAACGAAAAAGTAAATAAAGCAATCAAAACAGCTGTTTATAAACAAGCCATGAGATTGAGTACTATCCAAAATCAGCTGTTCATTGGATATTTTTTAATTACTGTTAAAAAAACAATCTAATTTACACTGTTTTAGCACGTTAGAATTAGAATAAATTGTTGCTGATTTAACAATTTATTTTGTAAAAAAAAGTAAACTTGGCAAAAATGGATAAATTCTAATAGTAAATTTTGTAATATAGGCCTGGCTCATTTCTGAAACATAGTATTGAGGTTATGTTTACTACTGTATATTTAGGCCTGGTTTCAAAACTTTAGTTGACAGAAGATAGTAGAACTAGGACTAAAATCGTAATGAAAGCCTCTCACGTTTCTAAAGCATGTATTTGAGGTTATAAATTAATCTTGTAATTACTGTTAATATATTTAAGCCTGGTTTCATAATTTTACAAACCTATGTACAAACGAGCCAAAGATTAACGAGATTATTTAGTGAATTTTTCAACTGCGAGCGAAGCGAATCAGCCATCTGAGGCCGAAGGCCGATGCGGGGTTGGGACGCGAAGCGTCCAGAGGCAGAGCCCCTAGTTTAGATTAAATTCTCAAAATCACTGGATACTATTATCACTGGTTTGTTATCAGTAGTTGTGCTTTGAACATAGAAGACTATTACCTGCTGTATCTAGAAACTGCAAGTTTATTCGTTCCTTTTAAGCTGATGCCAAATTGTGTAAATACTTGTTTGGTACTATATTTTGAATGACCCTCTGATTTTACATGCTAAGAACTATTTTTCCTTTCCACTGGAATATAGTGTTTGTAACGCAATTAAAATTGTGCTAATATAGGACATTTAAAATTTGACTGGCCGCCATTTTCGATAGGGTTAAAATAGAGGCCACTAATTTGTGCCATTCTTCTTCATTTATCAAACCTTTTAAAGAGGTATCATTTCATGGAATTTAGTATTTAAGATTTTTGAATTACCCTCTCAGCCCCCCATTTTGGGGTAAGGGGCGGAACGGTCGGTTACACCAAACTTCATCTCCCTTTGTCATATAAAGATACCCCGAAGCTGATTTATTTATTTATACTTGTTCCAGAATTAAAGGGGGCGGTACTTTTTGGACACTCTGTATATAACGGCCGCATTTTAAGTCCAATTTAGTCCAAATTTGGTACACACGTTGGTTTACTAAGTTGTCGCTCGAACGAATTCGCTAGCCAAACAAATCCAACAACCGGAATCACTTTTTTTACCGGAAGTAACTATTTTTTTTAGATTTTTCTTACTAGTATGAAACCTTTTTAGGGGTTTGTCCAATAAAAAAAATAAATAATGTAGGATATTATTCCGCACATTTTGTTTTTTACTCGACCTCATAGCTCACTTGGTTCCCTCAAAATCGATCAAACCGTGAAATACTATAAAAGTGCCCGGTTCAACTCCACGTGGGGGATTTCACCGTGAAGTCATCTTCTGATCCAAAGCCTAAGAAGCGAAGCAGTCCAATGCGAGTTTCTCCGCTGCGAGTGATACGCAAAGGAGCGCTTGAATCGAAGTTGGAGGCTTAGGTGCGAACCAATTCTACTAATATATTTCGTACACAGAGGCAGCTATTCAGCGCCTTCGTGAGTAAACCGATTCCGAAATAGTTGGTTGAAACCCTAAATCATATAAATTTAATTTTGGGAATTCGCTAAACTCACGTCAGCGGTTCAGGTCAAACTATTTCATTGTTGTGGCGAACTTAAACTAAGAATAGATTTTATTACTGTTATTACTTCTAGGATATTCTGGTTTGTTTCATACATCTTGTTTACAATTAAAACATACAACGTATTTGTCTTGTTTATTTTTCTTAAAGTCTGTGGTTTTCCAGCTATTAAAAATCAAACTTTCAAACGACCGGCATTTTGAATTGTGTGGCTGGAAATGTTCATCATTTTCTATAGTGTGTATATTATTTTATAAATTTCCGTATAGGCATACAATTTCAACTTATTATATAAATCCGATTTTGCGATAAAAATATACAAGTAGAAAACAAATAATTGCAAACAAATATTTTTAGAAATTCTGTATAATACCGGTACTATTATTTTAAAAGAAAGATCTACACAAAAAGAGGTTTTCAAAATTAAGATTTAATTTGAAATAAAGTTATGTAAAATTTGCAGTTATTGTGTATAAAAATATGTCCTGAAACGATTTTTTTACCAGCTATCCGCCATTTGGCTTTGTTTACTAAATAACGAATACCTCGACTTAATCGATTAATTATGCACGTTATTCATCAATAAAAAGAACTAGTTTAGAAAAAACTAATCGACTAAAGGGTAGATTCATAAAAGCGGAAACTAGATGGTACAAAATGTTGTACCATCCTAAAACAGGAAACAAGTAAATTAAGGCTTGGCGGGAGTGACAACATATTTCCGAGTTGACCGCAGCTCTCCAAGTGTCAGAACTGTACACTACTAGCATTGTGTTTGTGTGCGTTTCATTCTTCCGCTAGCAAATATAGGGCAGCTTCATAAAGGCGGAAACTAGAGGGTAACAGAAGTAACCCTGACTGTAAACGTACTGAAATGCGAATGCTTGACAATGTATTCGAGTATGAGTACACGGCTTTCTCTTACACATTCAATATTAACGGATATATTATTTGCTAGTATTCCTCCACGAGCAAAAAGTTCATGTGACACCACTCGAGTAATAATACAAATTCTGTGCGTACATGCTTCCACACTAACTTGGATTTTATCGTTATAAATTATTGAAACTAATTTTATTTTATTGGTAATTAAACTTGGAATGAAGTGATTTTTTTACATTTTTGATATTTGTACTATTGAATAAGATAAGCAAATCGTTATTTTTGATTTTGAATTAAGCCAAAGAACAAATTTAGTTAAAAACAAATAAAAAAAACTAAAACATATCCATATTCGGACTGTCCTAACCTTTAAAATTACACATTAAGAAAAAATGCCTGATCATTATTACTTCAGTAATCTTATTACCCGTTTAACATTGCTCTTATGGAAATTGAAATTCAAGATGTTGGCTGGGCCTGCCGAGCCTCGTTTAAAAATGGCCGAGCCTTTCGATTTACATTTTTATCGAAAATAACTCAAAAACAATAAGTTTGTATACAAAACTTAAATGGTAATTTTTTCCGCTTACACACTTCCTCAGCAAGGGATATTTACAAGTGAAAAAACATAGACGAAAACTAGGAGTTGAACCCGGGACCTTCACGTTTCCCTCGTGATGCTCTGCCAACTAAGCTATCCTGATCGCTCCAGATATAGATCGATGTCATCTCACTTGTACGGTTTTACTGCAATTATTGAATCAACAGATTGAATACCTCGTGTATACGACATTGAAAACAATATCAATTATTTCAACCATATTGTATGTATATATGCTGTTATTATCCTTGTGTTACCTATTATCTTTCATCAGATTGTTTTGACAGTTACACAAAACCGATAGGGAATCAAAAGGGCTACAAAAAAGGTGTCTCGAAATTTTTTGATAAAATGTACTGGATTTGAGTAATTTAGGTTTGAAATTTTAAACAGCCGCCACGTTTTAACGCATGGTTGAATACAATCGTTTATTTTTCTTGTGATAGATTAGGTTAAACTTAATGCAAAGTTTGAACTCAATCAGTCAAACATTTCTCTAGATATGAATTATTTTGTAAAAAAAAACAAAATGACGGCTATCTGGAAACGAACCAATTTAGGGCTCATGTTTAAAGGAACCTTTTTATTTATTTTTAAGTAAGAAACCTTCTCCTGAAGTTTGGCTTCTTATTTAAGAAACACCCTGTGAATTAATGGGACTTTTAGTACTTAGTTTAAATTGACAAAATTTCGCCAGGAAGGAATTACATAGGTGTTAGTGGATACCTTTGAACCTTAACGAAAGGTAAGTCTAACGGCACAGTTTTATTTAAGGTGTGACTTAATCTAATTGGAATTTAACTAATGAATACGCTCAAGCCGCGTCATAAAGTTTTACGAGTTACAGTCTGCCAAATTAAACCTGCTGACACGTTTAGTCACAGGGAATAGTACGTACGATATTATCTTGTGAAACTGTTGTAAAGAAATTATCGCTAAATTTTTAATTTGAAATGTTGGTAATACTTTAGAATTAGATATAGCTGCGAGATTTGGCACGGCACCGTTCAGTCGTCATGTCAGACCGAATGGTCATTAGTTAGGTTGTTTTACGGCCGCGCAGACCTACCGAGGCGAATCTCTTTCTATTTTATCACGTGACAATTTTCGGAAGTGTTTAGTTTTGCTAAGGTTATCTGTACAATTTGGGACATAAGAATACAGTTTTAGGAGGTAATTCCTGGAACTAGTTGTAAAAAAAAAAATTTCTTTTGAAATTAATGTTGTATTCATTATTTTATACACAATTTATTTAGTCGAATGTAATATAAGCAGGTGCCCGCGGCTTGACTCACTGATGTGAATGAAAGGAGTAGCGGGTAAATTTTAAAGAGTTACCGTCACACGCCATTAAAAAAAACATTTCAGATCTGAATTTCGTTAAAATCTATCTCTTTCCCATTTAGGTCTACATACATGATACATTATGGGTCAGTAAGCGCTAAAAATCACCCTTTTTGCCAGTTTTTTTAGCCTCCTCATAATTCCCAAAAGAAAACATGGTTGGAGGTGCATTTTACTTAAAATATTGTCTACGAAATATATTCTACCCCTTAGACTAAATGATTGAAATGAAATTGTGTTTTCCATCCTATATAACAGATTGAGTAATATGTCCCAAGTTCCATGTCTCTAGTTTCATAGCAAGTGCACGAGTGATTATTTATCTATACTAATATTATAAAGAGGTAAAGTTTGTTTGTTAGTTTGTTTGTTTGTATGTAGGGGGTAATCTCTGGCACTACAGAACCGATTGAAAAAATAGTTTTACTAATAAAAAGCTACACTATCCCTGAGTAACATAGGCTATAATTATTTCGATAAAAACTTCTTTTTTTTCAATATTTGTAAATTTAGTCGGAAAATTTCTTAGGTTAGTCCTAGAATGA
The DNA here is from genome assembly GCA_018207615.1 of Philaenus spumarius. NCBI lineage: Eukaryota > Metazoa > Arthropoda > Insecta > Hemiptera > Aphrophoridae > Philaenus > Philaenus spumarius. Next base: position 33,591 of record JAGFPH010007129.1, on the reverse strand, counting down.
TAAACCAACACATGTATTTACATTTATTACCATAGCAACCAATTGAATAAAATATCAGATAATGTAGCTATTTGCTCCAATATTTCCATAAACAGCTGATTTCAAAATTTGAAGCAATTATTTTTGTATTTCTAGCTTTTAGGTTAGGGTTTTAAAGTGTAGACCTGAGCCTTACTGGTTCTTTTAACCATTATTATAACTGCTGTTATAAAATATAAGAAATAATTTAATTTTAACATTTAACATTATTTCCCATCTTAGTTTTGAGGTTATTATTAATTCTACACTTTATAAATAAAACATAACATATGTTTTTAGAAGGTTACATTGGGGGTTGGCGTGTGAAGCACGCAGGGGTCTCCCCTAGTCTATAAATAAAAATAAAACTGGAGTGCCTGTCTGTGATTTCAAAATAAGTTTAGTTCTAAGATCATGTATCATTCCCACATTACCAAAACCTAAACACATATTTATAAATTTGGTGTCTGTTTGTTTGTTTGGCCGAGCTTACCTCCAGAATGGTTGAACTGATATTGACGAAACTGACATTAACATTTAGAGGACTATTCAGAGAATATTTTAGGCTACTTTTTATTCCGAAAATATTTAAAATTCCTGTAAAAAAATTGACAAAATGTAAAAATTATGGACAAAATTAAAGATATTAAAAATTTGTGGACAAATGTTGGGGATATTGCTCGTCTATTTCGATCTATGTCCTACATTTTGTACAGTTCACAACTACCTCCACCACTCAACTTATATACAATTGCTTCTGTCTCAATCAATCATCATTTACCCAAAATTAACACAATACACAATAATATGTTTGCATCACCATAAGTCACCGCAGGGGCAGAGCCACTAATTTAATAATATTTATTTAAGGGTAGTTTATCATATTTCACCCCTTAAGCTCAAGTAATAGAAATTAAAATGTGGTTTCTTTCTTGTATAACACCCAACAATAATAAATTACAAAAGTTCTCTAGCTTGTAGGAAATTAGCGGAATTTTTATTTATTGTTTGGGAGTAGTTATTCCATTTAACCCCTTGACAATAATGACCCAAATTTGATGTGTCCATTTTTTCTATGTACAATTTATAAAATAATTATACCAAATTTCAGAACGCTAGCTTCAAGAGAAGTAAAATAATGAACGTTCATTGTTTCAGGGGTTGGTATTCCTGTTTTTATCCTTTAAGCGCATATTAAAATGCGAGGGCTCCATTTTTTTACGTGTGGCTTAAAAAACAATTGTGCAAAATTTCAGGTCTCTATTCTAATGGGAATTAAAGGTATATTGTTTTAGGCTAGTTAACCTAATTTAACCCCTTAAATGTAAGTAATCGAAATATACTTTTCAGCGTTAGCGCCCTCTATGCTAAGTAATAGATGTGTCAAATTTGGTTCAGAACATCAAATGGTTTGGGCGTACATATCAAACTAGATCATACACACCCACAAACTTTTCTTCTTTATTTACTACTAGGGGAGACCCCTGCGTGCTTCGCACGCCAACCCCCAATGGAACCTTCTAAAAAATATGTTATGTTTTATTTATAATAAAGTGTATTTTTAATAATAACCTCAAAACTAAGATGGTAAATAATGTTAAATGTTCAAATTAAATTATTTCTTATATTTTATAACAGCAGTTATAATAATGGTTAAAAGAACCAGCAAGGCTCAGATCTACACTTTAAAACCCTAACCTAAAAGCTGGAAATACAAAAATAACTGCTTCAAATTTTGAAATCAGCTGTTAATGGAAATATTGGAGCTAACAGCTATATTATCTGTTCAATTGGTTGCTATGGTAATAAATGTAAATACATGTGTTGATTTATCATTCTGGGCCTAACCTAAGAATTTTTTCCGACTAAATTTACAAATATTGGAATAAAAAAAGGTTTTTATCGAAATGAATTGTAGCCTATGTTACTCAGGGATAGTGTAGCTTTTTATTAGTAAAACTGTTTTTTCAATCGGTTTAGTAGTGCCAGAGATTACCCCCTACATACAAACAAACAAACAAACACACAAACAAACAAACAAACTTTACCTCTTTATAATATGAGTATAGATATAT
>JAGFPH010007129.1:0-29674 GCA_018207615.1 Philaenus spumarius | reverse complement strand
GAGGTAAATTATATACAACAGGAGCTAAATTAAATAACAGGAGTTAATTGAGTAACAGGAGTTAAATTATATAACAGGAGGTAAATTATATAAAACAGGAGCTAAATTAAATAACAAGAGTTAAATTATATAATAGAAGTTAAATTATATAATAGGAGTTAAATTATACAACAGGAGTTAAAAAGGTTAGAAAGAACCAGAGCGGCACAAACCTATTATACTCCAAAACACAGCCCTAAGTTAAAAAATTATTAATTTTGTTTCAAAGTATGTAATCAAATATAAGCAGCGGATTATTTTACCAACTTTGAACATATACAATCAGCTGACAAATGTATCTTAAATGGAATTAATTTTGTTTTTAACTATTTATAGACTTAAACCTTTTTTTAAAATTATTTGTAAACAGCATTTTCCCACCAACTCAAAGATGTTACCTTTTAGAAAGTACACACACTCTTTATTTAAAGAAAAATATCACCTTTGATGGCCTTAATTTTTTAGTTTCACGAAAATAATCTGAAACCGTTACTAGTAGGCCTACATATATTTTTATTAACCATGCATCATTAATGGCGTGACTTGTTGAAACAAGTCATTTCAAGCACGTTTTAAAAAGGAATTATTTTTATAACCTACAACCAAGTAACTAGAGCTATTAAAAATCATCTACAAATTTTAATTTCAAGGACAATTTACAAAAGTCTTGAAATGATGTATAAAATCCATTATCAGGGATTTCAACTAACAATGGGTTTTCATTTAACTATATTGGAAAAATGGTTGATGTTACAGTATTTCTATTTTAAAACAACCAAGTTATAAAAATTAGTCGTGCTTTAAAACTACAGGTAAAACATTTTTCTTTCTTTGTAACAAGCCGAGAAATCCAGCCGTGTCCTGAATTTGTATCCACCCTGTATAGGCAGTGAGTGTATAAAAGTTTGATTTGTATTTTGTCTTATATACACTACACGTATTCACCGTAACTTTTAGACTACACAGAAATCCCAGAGCATCTGCTATCGGTAGTTTTATTTCTTCCGATTGGAACGGAATCAAGGAAAGAACGCAAAGCGACAAAGTACTTCGGCGAAACGATGGTGGTGAAATAAATTGGGACATTTTCTAAGCTCCCTTCCCGATCGTAAAACTTTAAATCTCTTCTTAAATAAAATGCAAATCCTCTGATCCGGCTGCTCCAGTTGATGCTAAACCGATGCGAAGTAAGGCGCTTGATTTACCTTTGATATCTTACTTGAACTAAGGTTAGATTGGGCGCTGTAGTCTTGCCAAAGATAAGACGAAAGGATTCTAAAGTTTTACTCGAGGAATTCTTTGACTGCAGCTGTCAAACTCGATCGGATTGCTTAGTACTGGAATACGGAGTTGGCAGTCGAAGCAGTTGAAGAAATAATGACCGACATCGGGCGATAAAGGAAATCAATCGCATGTTTACAATGTGCGTCTTTAAAAAAAGTGTAGTATTGTGGTTAATTAATTTATGTACTACAGGAAATGTTGTTGTCAGATTTACGTAATTATCTAGATAAGATAAAGAAATAATTCGACCACGCAGCTGAACCGCTGACGTGAGTCGAGAGCGAATTTCCTGAATTAAGTTTAAATGTATTTCGGTTTTAAAAAACTATTTTGGAAATTGATCTACTCACGAAGGCGCGGAATAGCTGCCTGTGTGTACGTAGTATATTGGTAGAATTTGTTTGAACCCAAGCCTCCAGCTTCGACTAGTGAGCTCCTTCGCCCCACTCGCAGCGTAGAAACTCGGCCGTCGGCCCCCAAGTGGAATTGAACCGGAGACTTTTATGATCGATTTTGGGGGAACCAAGCGAGCTTATAAGGTCGTGTAAAAGCAAAAACAAAATGTGCAGAATAATATCCTACATTTATTATTTTTTATAAAACCCTAAAAAACCTTTTCTTGTACGAAAAATATAAAAACAGATATTTCCGGTCAAAAACGTACTTTCGGTTGATGGATTTTTTGGCTAACGAACTCGTCCAAGAGACTTAGACAACTGAATTTTGTAAAAAAATTGGTATAAATCGAATTTAAAATGAGCCGATAGATTGCGAACACACACACACACACACACACACACCCACACACACACATATAAATCATTTACTTTTACCGACCTTTGATCTCACCATAAGGACCACTGCAATAGCTCATCTTTCCTTTGGAAATTCGCCAATAAAGAAGTGATTGAATGGAATAATTACTGTCTTTCTCGACAAATAAGTACAGTAATAGCAAAAAAAAAAAAAAAAAAAAAATGTATTTGACCTTTTAACTATTCGACCAAACTTGAAAATGTTCTTTAACAAAAATAGGTACATACAAAACGTAATATTTAGTGGTTTGTAGAACATTTTGAAATAAGGTTATGTCCAAAGTTTAAAAGCAAACAATGTTCACCATTTAAATTCTGTAAATAGTTAAATTTCCCAAAATTCTGTAAATATTTAAATTTCCCAAAATTCTGTAAATATTTAAATTTCCCAAAATCCTGTAAATAGTTAAATTTCCAAAATTCTGTAAATTAAAAAAATTTTCTAAATTCTGTAAATAGTTAAATTTTCCAAACTTCTGTAAAATAGTTAAATTTCCTGAAAAAGTAAATGGTTAAATTTCCCGAAATCCTGTAATAGTTAAATTTATCGAAATTCTATAAATAGTTAAATTTCTCAAAATTCTGTAAACAGTTAAATATCCAGAAATTATGTAAACAGTAAATTTTCCGAAGTTCTGTATATAGTTAAATTTCCCAAAATTCTGTAAATAGTTAAATTTCGAAATTCTAAAAAATATTTAAATTTCCCAAAATTCTGTATACATAAAAGTTTTCCTAAATTCTGTCAATAATTAAATTTACCAAAATTCTGTAAATAGTTACATTTCCCAAAATTCTGTAAATATTAAAATTTCCCAAAATTCTGTATATATTAAAATTTTCCTAAATTCTCTAAATAGTTAAATTCCCAAAGTTTTGTAAATAGTTAAATTTCCCAAAATTCGGTAACTAGTTAAATTTCCTAAAATTCTGTAAATAATTCAATTTACCAAAATTATGTAACTAGTTAAATTTCTCGAAATTCAAAATTTTTTAAGTATAAAAAACGTAAAAAAGCTTAAGTTTGACATTATTTTAAGCAAAGTTCTGTTTGTGTTGTTTCTGAGAATAAACCCACTGTTGCTAGGTAGCTCCTTGGTGATCCTTGGTGTCCTTGTGAAAACTGGGTCTGTCTTATCATAGACAACCTCACTCGTCTATCCGCCGCAGCCCTCTTCTATTTTCTGTTGCAAATCCTTTTTCCCTTTGATGATCCTAACATTTTAAATGCCTCCATCAGAGTCGACTGTATTTTTGTAGAATTACAATATCGTAAGAGCTATCTAAATACTTTTGTATTTCTGCTATACATATTTCTACTAGATTGTCGAACAAAAAATGCTTTCTTAGTCATTTCAAGAGTCATGTTGAACATTATAGGTGTTCGTGGGTCGCTTTGTCTTACTCTAGCTGTTGTAAAAGTAAGTGGATCTCACCCCGAATTGATCAACTTAGTTCAGTTCTGCTGATCTAATCACGTGCTTGTTTTAAATCTATAAATAGATTCCAGAGGTTCACATTACACTCATACATTTTTTCAAGTATACACTATAGATAAAAATAATGTCCACTGATGATCTATTGGGACCAACCATTCAGTGACAGCCAATGAAATATAAAAACCAAAATGTTATAACATCTTAAGAAGGAACAAGTAAGTTAGGGCTCGCAGGAGTGAAACATATTTCCGAATTGACCGCAGCTCTCCAAGTGGCAGAACTGTACACTACTAGCATTGAGTTTGTGAGCTTTTTATTCTTCCGCTAGCAAATATAGGGCAGCTGATAAAGGCGGAAACTAGAGAGTTACAGAAGTAACTCTGTAAACATACTGAATGCTCATGCGTGACAATATATGTGTTATTAAACACAGCTTTCTTTCACACATTCAAAATTAACGGATATGTTATTTTTCCAGCATACCTCAGCGAGCAACAAGTTGATGAGGTAACCGCCAGAGTGCAGGCTAAATACTCGAGTAGAAACACTAATTCAGCGTGTACATGCTTCCTCAATAAAGCAGATTTTTTCGTCATAAATTATCCAAATTTATTGAAATTACTTTTATTTGAAAGGTAATTAAACTTTGATTGCGGTGAGCTTTTAACATTTATGATATTTTTATTATTTTAAAGAAGGAAAACTCGTACTTTAACTTTGATTTTGAGTTACGTCAAAGAAAAAATTAAAAAACTAAATGATATCCACATTCGGACTGTCCTAACCTTTCAAACTACATATTCAGAATAATGTTCTTATCATTATTACCCCAGTGAACTTGTTAGGCGTTTAACATTGCTCTCATGGGAGTTGACATTCAAGATGGTGGCACGGCCTACTGACCTTAAAACGTTTTTCAATGTAATTACTTTTAAGGTTATATAATCCTCAAGGTTTACTGTATTTAAATTTGTTCAGAAACCTCCCCCTCCGGATGTATTCTTTTCGAGGCACTTGGACTTGGAAAAAATCCTTAGTTCTGTAAATGCGAAGTAGTGCAGTTCCAGTTGAAGCCTCACATCTAATCTTACTAGTTAGTTAGTTATGCGTGCCGCATGGACGGTCACACTGTGTATTGGTAAAAGTGCGAATAGGTTTTAGAGGCTAACAAACTTTTTAAAGCTGTCCGCTGACGTGTACCAAGTTGTGTAGAAACGTCTCGTAAACGGATCCGCTCAACTTTTACTGAAACCCTAAAACTTCGGTTCCGGAACTATAAGTTTCACCGATGGTGAAACAATAAATTGTGTGAATGGCCGGAAGCCTGAATGGATTGCAAAAGTGTATTCGCAATGAATGGAAGTCTAAAGCAAAACAAAAGTACAGGAATAGAACGAAAACCTCCAGTCTTGGCTGCTTTCCCAGCGCTTAACACTGGACGATTTGTCACTGTGCTGGCCCACCAGCGTGTAACCGTCTTCTTCTTCTTTAATATGTAAATGTGAACCGTGGGACAACTTTCAATTAGAAAACAATAATTGTTTGTAAATGTAATTACATTGAAACGTTTTACGTTTGTTGTAGGCCTACTCATTGATAGTGCTTGACTGTTGTTTGACTTAGTAAAGCTGTACAAAGTTTGATCGGATAGATTTTAGCTTTGGACGTGTTAATTATTTTTGAGATTAAAAACTCAAGTTTACAATATCCGAGTGCTAAATCATCTAAAAAATAATGAGCGTAAATTCAGTTTTAACTAAATAATTCAGCAGTATTTTTTTTTAGAAGAATCTAGTTAATATTCCATTTTGTAAAAAACTTAATTCGATGTAACTTTTCTTAAATTTTTCGGATGCTTAATTGTTTAATTTGATTATTATTAATTATACTGACATTTGCCATAATTTGTGTGTTAAATCATTTACGTCAAAGTAATTACCTTTTATATAAATAAAAATGTAAATGTTCGTTCGTTCAAAATCTAAAATCTCTGAAAGCTATTCACCGATTACTTTGACAATTTGACACAAAGTTTCCTTTGAATACACGCATGTTCTTATATACTTTTTGAAAAACAACGCCATTGTAAGACCTAAAAACCACACGAACTATACTAAATATTTTACCGAGAGCGCCATACTAAATAATAAATAAATATGTTTATTGTTGAAACAGTAATAAGCTGTTATAATATTTCCATTAACATGCAGCTGATTTCAAATTTTGAAGGAATTACCTATATTTGTATTTCTAACTTTAGTTTAGGTTTTTATTAAAGTGTAGACCTAAGAATTTCTGATTCTTTTAACCTTTATTATAACTGCTGTTATAAAATATACGGAATAATTTGATTTAGACATTTAACATTATTTACCATATTAGCTTAGATTTGAAGTTATTATTAATCTTAAACCTTTATTATAAAGAAAACATCACATATGTGCATAGACGATCGGCACGGGGTTGGCGTGCGGATCACGCAGGGTTTTTCCTTAGTTAATAATACAATTAAACATTCATCACTAACAAATAATAGCTACAAACAGAAATCAAGAGTTTAAATCTTAGTTTATTGTATTCTTAAATTAATGGATTCAGTGCCTGTTTTAAAATTGATTTTCCAATATGACCAATTTAAACTTGTGTGGTAATTTATAACAAGATAATTTAACTATTAAATCCTAAGCCAAAATTATTATGTATTACGCTATTTTTGTAAGGTGTTAATATTAATCTTAGAGTAGGACTTAAAATTTTTAATTACTTCCTCTGGCATGAAAATTATTTTTTTTTTTGTATTTTAGTTCTCATTTTAGGCAATTTATGATTCACAATATCTGCAAATTTTACATAACTTTAGTTAAAATTAAATCTTAATTTTGAAAACCTTTTTTTGTGTAGATCTTTCTGTTAAAATAATAGTACCGGTGTTATACAGAATTTCTAAAAATATTTGTTATACTAAGTTTTCTTCTTCTTTGTTTTGACTTATGTCTCTCCCTGAATTATATTCGCGCTTTATTCCCCCCCCCCTCCCAGCGCTGTATATACAGGATGTCCAGCTTCGACTCTCCGAAACTTTACGGGGTTATTTGTCAGTTAAAAAAAACAATAATACAATATAACAGGTATCTCGTTCTGTTTTCTGTCCGTCAGTGGGTATGTGATTTTACAGCTACCTTAATATCTCGGAAACGGTTTAAGATATAATCATGAAACTGGGAAGGATGAGTATTGATCTAAATAGGGTACATTTTGCTTTAAAAATTTTTTTCCTGCAACAATCCGTTTCATTAATCGCGGCAGTTGAAAATGTTCAATAGTTAATATTTATAAAACTGTACATTTTTCAAAAAAATTTAAAGTCACCAAATGTTTAGACTATTTTAAGGCAAATTCAACGTTTTATCGTTTTTAATAACCCAGCCGTAAATAACGGAGAAAACTGAAATTTAGTGGTCGAATGTAGGACTATCCAGGTGCTGAAGAGTGTCATATTAATGAAATAGTAATGAACAGCTGATAATAAAGAAACAGCTGTTTGTATTATTTATTATTTAAAGAGCTATTTATTTTGAGTGACATTTACACTATTTAGATGAATATCCATACCCAGTTTCATGATTACTGTACGACTTTTAGAGATTGAGTTAGAACCTCGAAAAAATTTATAGAAATGTTCAAAAGCACTTAATTTTTGGTGTAAAACATACAGTGCATGTGTGTAGTAAATATTTTGTATTCGAATTTATAATTATGGAATTTCGTCTACTATGAGAGTTTTGATTTTACTGTTTATGTTATCACAGAGACCTTCACTTCAGGAAGAACACAACCAACCAATCCCTAGTAACTAATAATTTAATTGCTGTGAATGACAACTATTTAGTGCAAAATCTATTGTAAATTTAAAAGGGATAGATTTTAATTAACTATGTTCTTGGAGAACCGCGGTACACTTAGTAATACATTAATAATACACCCAATTCCAGAAAGTTTAAAAATAACGAAGTTATTTTATTGTTTTATGTAAGGTCTTAGTTTGACAAAAAAATAATCAACTTGTTAACTACAGCTATCAACTATTCACATTATTGACGCTGTTTAAATGTTAACCTTTGTTTGATAATTTTGACATTTATACCATTAGATAGTAAGCTAAACAAGCTAAAAAAAAATATTGTACGTTGTTTATTATTGAAGATCTATATAGGCCTATGTCTGCCATTTTAGAACTACGCAAATTATTGGTACGAGTTGATTATTTTTTTCAAAATAGGTCTTTTTACGGGAAATTTCAACTAAATCTATTAATTCGATCTGGATATAAATTATATAGCAAACAAATGAATTTACATTTTTATAAAAATGACAGGAGTAATTTTTTTAGAAAGTTTAAATTTCCTGTCGAATTGTTTTACCGTAAAAATTAACAGACAAAGGGTGACAGTTAGCGCCGTTAGTAAGCGATAAGATTGCTGAAAGCGATAATAGTGATCGATACTTGCAAGTTTGTTAAGTTCGGTGAGAGCGAATGACTGGCAGTATACGTCAACTGGCAAAAATTGGACCGTAAGTAAGTAACTTAATTAATTTTTAAAATATGTTATAGATTTAGAAAATAGTGTAAAATAATCAAATAAATATTTCTATTTGAAGTCCTGCAGGAAAAGATCTTTGCAGTATGCAATACACAATCACCACTCCAGTCGTATTCTTTGTTTCAAATCAATCGCTTCCCGTTTATACGTGCCCGACTTTAAAATGTCTCTCAACACTGAACCGGGATCCAGACAAACAAATTCCAAAGCAAGTTAATCTACTCGCATCACAAACAGTTCCGTTTCAACAAGTGGAACGCATAAAAACGGACTCGTTTAACAAATAACGGTGAAATAAAAATAGCAGGTTCTCAATCGGCGTTTGTTTTTTATCCCTCAAAGTAAATATCCTGCCCGTTTTATAAGTTTGGCAGATGTTGAGCGAAAATACATTTTAGCCTTAGAAATAATAAATACCGGATTGACCCAGACGCCATCTGGACGAGAACGGTGGTCGTATTTGTTAGAGGTAACTAAATTTAAACGCGCGTTTATTGAACTTTGTTGCGATAGAAGTGTCGAGAACGCGTTCGTTTCCTGTGATCTTTGATTGGGAATTTATTCAGTTTTAGAGTAAAAAAATGTCTTTGTAATTCCAGGTAAACGCTTGCAACACAGCGTCGCGATGTAGGCCTTATACTAAACTTGACCAACTAGCTCTCCAAGTGGCAGAGCTGTACACTACATACTAGCATTGAGTTTGCTAGTTTTTCATTCTTCCGCTAACAAATATAGGGCAGCTTCATAAGGTGGAAAATAAAGGGTTACAGACGTAACCCTGACTGTAAACGTACTGAATGTGCATGCGTGACAATGTATGAAAGTACGTGATATTAAACACAGCTTTCTCTCACACATTGGAAATTAACGGATGTATTATTTTTCTAATATTCCTCAGCGAGCAACAAGTTGATGTGATAACAACCAGAGTGCAGGCTAAACACTCGAGTAGGAATATAAATTCGGTGCGTACATGCTTCCACAATAACGTGGATTTTTTCGCCATAAATTATCCAAAATTATTGAAATAGTTATTTTAAAGGTATTTAAACTTCAAACGTGGTGATCTTTTTAAATTTTTGATATTTTCATTATCGAATAAGGATAAAAAACGCAAACTGTGATTTTGAGTTAAATCAAAGAAGAAATTTAATTAAATACAAATTTTAAAAACTAAAAGATATCAACATTCAGACTCTCGTGGCCTTTAAAATGACACATTCAGAATAATTTTCCTGTCATTATTACAATGATGGTAATGATTACTGCATGTTCCAGTAATTTTTTTACCCGTTTAACATTGCTCTTATGGGAACTGAAATTCAAGATGGTGACTGGGTCAGCCGAGCCTTAAAATAACATCTCGGTGAACTTTCAAAAGATACAATTTTTGCCAATTATTCACTCTCGCCGAACTTACGCGAATTTGCTCAATCTATAGAATTGTATAATCCCTACTGTCAATTATACTGTATGTAGTATTTTATGTTCTAGTTTGATCCATTTCAATTATAAAACCTACAGATCTTCGTAATGCACTATAATGGAAAAAGAAATGCATTAAGATAAATTAAGATTTTCACGTACATTTTCTGTAATTGTATGTCTTACATTTTGTTTACGATTGCTATAATTTTCTTTTTTTTCTGGTAGTGAAGTGTTTAGTTTCTTATCTTCAGGGCAAATAGCGAAAGTGACTGAACCTAACCTGCATTTCAGGAGTTTTCTCTCAAATTTTTCTATATTATTTGTCTGCCAAGGAAATGGTTTGTGTTTTAAGATTCAGTTGAATGTGTTCTTTCAGATTATGAAAAATTCAAATTTTATATGGTCACGTTGCCCTACAAAATTACCGTCCTAATTAGAGGCTTGCCCTCGCTAAGAAAGAATGTTTGCAATTTTATGTCTAACCTTCCTATAATTACACATTTTATTCCAAAATTCCAAACGAATTTTCAAAATTTTAGAACATAATTTCTATCACTTTCTGATTCTTACATACCTTATATTCTCTGTAGCTCCTTTTATTGGACACCTGCACCAATGTACAAATCAACAATTTGTATATTTAGGAAGATTTTTTAAATACGTCTCTAATGAACACTATTCCATGTAGAATAAAGGATGTCTTTTTTAAATGTGCCACTTTTGTTATCTCGTAAACTATAAATCTAAGCGGAAACCTTAAATGGGGAACCTTTCCTTATAGTTAGAAAAATTACAAAATGTGTAGTTAAAATATTTGTGAATAACCGTCATTTTCCAGTACGGTGGTCAACGTTTGAATTTCTTATAGAACACCCTGTTTTATATGATGATTTTGGATTTTACAAGTTATTTTGATGCAGTTTTGTTCTTGGTGTGTTTTTTTTTTTTATTGCACACGATTAACCTTTTAAAAGTTAGAAGGTTATAAAGTTTTTAAAACACCCTAACTAAGGGTAAGATATTTGTGTTTGAAAACATTTTGAACCTTTGAAAATGCTCTTAACACATTTAAATAAATTTGTAGTTTTGAATCTTAATTCCTCTGTATTATGGTTTTAAAAAATAACAAAAACGTATTTGTTGATTTTGTAAAAGTTTTTTGTTTGTCTAAACACGGTTTTATTAGTGTTAAGCACGTTTTCATTGTTTCATTGCCATATAACAATACCTTAAACTCGGTTGGGGTGTTTTTAAAACTTTGTACTCCTGTAACATTTAAATGGTTAATCGTATAAAAAAACACCAAGAACAAAAAAGTCTTAAATAACTTGTAAAATCCAAAATCACCATACAATACAGGTTGTAAGAACTCGAAAATTGACCGCCATTTTGGAGAATTTATATTTTACAAGATACCAATTGTGACCCATTTAAAAACGACATCTTGTATACTGTAAAATGATCAATGAAATGTTTCTACGCAAAGTACAGACCGTATCAGTAATATTTAAAACTTATTATTGCTCATATTTGAATTAAACATATTACTCCTATAGCAGAATGTAGGACGCAATATGTAAAGAGTTGTGAAAGCAAACGAAATGTGAAATCAAGACTGCTTTACGACGCGTGTAAATCAGACAATATTTAAACTACTAGGACGGGAATAGGATTTACAGTGTTGTATGTTTTATTTCTCCAAAACCCAATTGATTAATTGAATTCCTGTTGTTCTCTAAAGAGTAATTTACGAGCGAAGATAGTCGAAGATACGTCAGCATTCCTTGGTATCAGCTTACGGTCGATGCCAGTGCCATCTTTATCAACACAGCCGAAGCTTCAAAATAGTCGTTCGCTACGTTGACATGTACTTTATAAAAACTGGTTTCAAACTTTATACAAATTCAAGAAACAAAAAATTTAAATATAATTAAAATATTTGTTTCGAAAATACTCGGGGAATTTTGGTATAGATGATATTTACCATTAATCCCGTTTCTTAAGATAGAATACAACTAACACGTTTATTAACTCAAGTACGTTTCAACGATAAAGTCGCCATCTTCAGTGATGCAAGAGCTACAATAAACAAACTTTTATATTAAATTGAGAAACAGAGAAAATATCATTCTCCATATATACCAATAATTCCATTGCCACGACACCCCTATACCTACTACGAGTTCTGCACAACCATAGTCACAGATATAAAAAATTAAAATGAACAAGCAGTCGTGGACTGCCAACAGAAGTGAAAACTGTCATGAATGTAAATATAGCTAACTGAAGTGGCGAACGAAAGTTAAATTATTATTGTATTAATAAATTTAATTTCTTTGACGTGTACAACCAAGGTACGACAATATAATATATTACTATGGGAAACCCCTGCGTGCTCCGCACGCCATCCCCATTGGAACCTTCTATACACATAATCATGTTACGCTTTCTTTATAATTAAAAATAACCCTAAAGCTAATAATAAAGGTTAAAAGAACCAGCAAGGCTCGGGTCTACACTTAAAAAAAAAACCTAACCTAAAAGTTAGAAATACAGTACAAAGTTTGAAATTAACTGTTAATGGAAATATTACAGCAAACAGCTGTTACATGTTATTTTATTCAATTGGTTGCTATGGTAATAAATGTAAATACATATGTTGATTTATCAGTCTAGGCCTAACCTAAGACTTTTTTCCGACTAAATTTATAAATATTGAAATAAACAAATGTTTTTATCGAAATGAATGTTACTTAGGGAATTGTGTAGCGTTTTATTAGTAAAACTATTTTTTCACTCGGTTCAGTAGTTCGAGAAATTACCCCCTACATACAAACAAACAAAAATACAAACAAACAAACTTTACCTCTTTATAATATTAGTATATATGTATTATGTAATTTGAGTGTTTGAGTGGACATAGATAGATGGTATTAACAAACGTTTCTTAACGCATTTACATGCATTACCACAGCGACCAAGTTAGGAAATGTAGACATATAAAAAATAAACGGTACCAGAAACTGGCGCATACTTTCTCACAAACATATTAAAATTATTAAACAGATTCACTGTGACTTCATAAATTGTAGGTGAGGTAGGAGAGTTAATTTATCAAAGTAAGAGATTAACTAATAAATATTATTATTATTATCTAGAGAGAAAACTATTCGATCGATTTCGAACAAATTTGCACCAAACACGTCAGTTAGGCCTGTATAGATGCACGAAAAAAGGTTTTGAAAAACAACCCCTTTTATGGCCAATAAAACCCAAAAATCTGTTATTATTATTATTATTAGCTAAACGACAATTTTTAGAAAGATGCGGTTTTTGCATTTGGTAGGGCACATTAAAGGCTACAAATAAGCGAAATTTTATAAAAATTGTTAGAACCGTTTTTTTATAAAAAAAATAATAACTGATTTTTTGGGGGTTTTTTTTGCCGAAAAGGGGGTTGTCAAAATTTTCAAAACCGTTTTTCGCGCATCTATACAGGCCTACTTGACATGTATGGTGCAAATTTGTTTGAAATAGTTCGAATAGTTTTCGCTCTAGCTTTGTATACATGCAGACACACAGACATTTTGTAAAAACTACTTTTTTGGGCTCAAGGGGTCCCAAAACGGATATTTCCACAACAATCTCAACATCGTTTTTTTTTTTGCGATCACTATACTTTCTCTATACTGTAGGATAGTGAGAAAGTAAAATTAGAAAGCACTATGTCCATTTTAGAGGTACTACCAAGTAAACTAATTTAACACAACTTAAGAAATGAGGAAGCACAATGTCCATTTCAGAGGTATTACCAAGTAAACTATTTTAACAAAACTTACAAAATGAGGAAGCACAATGTCCATTTCATCGGTAACATGACGTGACTAAACCCATACAGCTATTGAGTTTAAGCCTTTGAATTTACCACTGCCTATTTTATTTCGCCGATTTATTCTTCTTTACGATCAGCTATTACATTAAACTTCTGGTTTATATTAGTAGGTACGTGTGTAAACCAATGAATAAGAAGATATCATCGATCAAAAACGCAAAACGTCTCGCGTATCTCTAGCTCGAATATTTTGCCTCATCCAAAAAATGCTCGGTGTAAAGAAGTTTTCACTTCAAAAATAAACAGGGTGTCCCATAAGTAAAAAGCCAAACTTCGGGGAATGGTTCTATGGGTAAAAATAAAAATAAAATGAAGAATAATACTTTTTTCCAAAAACTCTTCGTTTCCCAGATATCCGCCATTTTGTTTTATTGTTTTACAAAATAATTAATATCTAGAGAAATGTTTGACCGATTGAGTTCAAACCTTCACCAAGTTTAACCTGACAATGATCTACTGTATTTTAAGAAAAATAAGCGATTTTGTCCAATTATTCGTTTTAAAATATGTGCTGTTTGAAAATTTCAAATCTAAATTGCCCCAAAACCGTACAATTTAACAAAAAATGTTAGGGCACCTTTTTGTAGCCCTTTTAGTTCCCTATCGGATGGGGTAACTGTCAACACAATCGATGAAGGATAATAGCTAAGTTAAAGATAATAACAGCATGTGTACATACAATATTGTTGTGTTTACTGTGTTGGGTTAGAATGCCGGGTTCAACAAACCAATTATTACACATAACTTAACTATTATCCTTCATCCGATTGTTTTGAAACATCCGATAGGGAATCAAAAGGGCTACAAAAAAATGTGTTTGACATTTTTTGTTAAAATATACGGTTTTTGAGTAATTTAGGTTTGAAAATTTCAAACAGCCGCCATTTTGAAACCTATGTCTGGATATAATAGATTATTTTTCTTGAGATAGATCCTTGTTAGGTTAAACTGCGTGCCAAGTTTAAACTCAATCAGGTAAACTATTTTCTAGATATGAATTATTTTGTTAAACATACAAAATGGCGCATATCTGGAAAACGAAGAGTTTTGGGGGAAAAAATATTATCAATTTTCTCTTCATTTTGACCCATAGAACCATTCCCCGAAGTTTGGCTCTATACTTATAGGACACCCTGTATAGGCAGTGTTATTGTTATAGGTCACTGCAATAGTTATTATTTTGAAAATGACAGACGTATTTAGAAGCTTCAAATAATTTTAAACCACAGGCGGAATTGTATGGCCAAAGTAGTTGCCTAGCAATGTTTTTTTTATTTGCAGCACTTTTATTGTTGTATAATAGTCGTAGACTTTGCAAGTGTTGCGCTTCTATATGAAAAATCTGTAGTACTTTCAAAATTAAATAAATTTTTCAGGTGTATAATATATTTTTATTATAAATATCCTTTTATAAAGCCCTACTAGTTGGAAGCCATTTTATGAAAAGCAATTGATAAATATAAAATACCTTTCTTTGTATTGGCTTCAGAAGTAGCCTTATAAATAATTAACACTGGATTTCTTTTAGGGTTATAACAGTCACAATTTTTATTTTTGAATTATATTTTCTTTTACTTTACATATTGGCTAAATAGGCTATTTAAATAGGTTTAATGTCTATCTCGGGGTAAGGAACTCGGCTGACATGAATATGCTTTTTTTACTTATTCGCCTTAATTACAAGGTTGAAATTTAATGACTTTAGATTTGCAAAATTTGGCATCATTTTAGAAGGAAATTATTGAGTTCTTATTTGGCTTTACTGTTCATGGAAATTTACTGTTCAAAGTCCGAAATGTTAATAATAATACAGAGTATACCTATCTCTGATCGTTTTTCACTGAATTTATCACTTATTTAATTAAAAAAACTGTTTTAATGAAACTTTTACTTGATGGTGTTCAATACACAACTACACTGTAACTCAGTTTGGCTTCTAATGCTTTAAAACCCGCGCGTCGGTTTTTTCATCATTTGTCTCCTTCCGCGTAATGACTACTTGGATCTTCTCGCTTCCTCTGGTTGTTGGCATAAAGTAGTACTGACATTTCACTTGATTTTTATTAATTTTTTTGAAGTCGTATATCTTATAACTGGATATCTCAGATATCGTATAGACTTTATTAGTTCGTTGTTGCCAAAATACACATATTTTTATTTATAGAAAGAATTTAACTTGAATCGCGTGTAACATCGTTAACTTAGTACAAATATGGCGTCATGTAAACAGAGGCTGATTTTAGTTACACAACATTCTATTCTACTTACATATATTTCGCTACTTATGAGCTAATTTTTCATATCGCTTTATGGCTAAATAATTACAAATGTTAATATTTTACAATAGTTTTCTGCTGAGGTTTGTGTTTTGAAATAAATACATTCTCACTTTAAAATTATTTATAACCATAGGCTACTAACAGCTGTTCTTATGTTCTTTACATTTTGCGGTCCACTAGTAAACAGTGCGAATACGGATTTAATTTAATGTTCAAGTGTTTTGATAATAAATGTGGAATCTAATGAAATCTGGTTGAATAAATAAATAAAGATGGTGTTTTTCTATTACAGGATTCTTTTCTTTATGTGTTGTGAATTTGATCGTATTTTGGAGTTTATTCCTTTGAATAGGTTATGGCATAGTTTACCTTATAATATTGGTTTGTTGTAGCTTACATTTAAACATGATTTTACAGTGTTTTTGGTTACTAGTGAAGTTAATACATGGGTACAAATAATATTGGTGTGTTTCTATACAATTTATAATTCTTAAATATTGTTTGTCAAACTGGTTAGGCTCTAGGCCATTAAATGGTTTTCTTATATAGGTTAGGTTAGGTATTTGTTTTTCTATAAAATATGTATAACATATTGGTTGAAACTGGATCAGTTCTCTCAGTCTTTTTGGTACTTTCATTTAATAATAATGTTATGGAATTTGGACTGTTATAGGTGTTTAAATAAAGGAAAAGGTGATGGCGCTATTGCAAATAGAATTCGGATAAAATGTTTTTGGGTGACAATATAAGGTTTAGTCACGGCCTTACAGACCCCTTCCCAACACTCCTTTTCGTGCTTTAGTCTTGAATATCTTAACAGAATTATAAACACCATTCAGTATGACTAAATAGATCCCAAACGTGACAACCCGTCAATATATTCTAGTAACAACAATAAACCCCGCTAAAGTGCGTCACCATTATACATCAACCAAGAAATCTACTCGTACATTTAAGTGTACGGTATTGAATTGCATTCAAAATGATTGATTCTATGAACAGACAACACGGATCAATTGACCCTACAAATGACTCAACCGTTTGACAAACGGCTCACAAGTTGATCTGCGAAGCGAAATCAAAACTCGTAAGCATGTCGATAAATATTTGTCTTCCCTTATTCCAGCGGGGAAGGGGGGGACGTCTCCTGATAGCAATAAACTGAACGCACCCCTCGCTGTCGCCACACATTGCTACCAACTGTAATTATTTCCAACTTTAAATTCCCACCCTCTACCCTCTAACCCTTTTGTTATTTAAATTACGTAACTTTCTAGACGCATCACCCTCGAGACGATTTGTCATCATAACTCGAAGGGAAAAACATTGTCGTGGAGTCTCTCTTGGAGTCCTTAAAGAAGTTCGTGTTCCTTAAGTTCTGGATGTTTGCGAATGAAGTGGTTGTGACGTTGACAAGTTGTTTGTGACATAAACGACAAATCAAAACATGCGTCTTCGCAACGAGTGAAGTTCTACTAAGTTGTGATAGGGTCGTATAAAGCCGAGGAGCGAAGCGAGTTTTCTAACCGGGGAAACAAACCCACAGTGACAAAAAGTCATAGGACAGAAATTTTAGATGTGTTTAACTTCGACAAACTTTAGCATGTGGTAAGAGGGTAGGAGGGAGGAAGTAAAGCAAACCGTGGTTGGCTCTCTTCCAGGCTAAAGTGATGCGTCTAAATTATCTGGTATTTGACTTGAGATGTTTTGCAAAATGTTGATACTTTATAAATAAAAAGCAGAACAAAGTTTCTCATAAAAAACGTTTTATACTACAAACGCGTTTCGATGACCAGGTCAGCATCATCAGTGATGGTTACAAGCTTATAACTTTGGTGATGACGACCTGGTCATCGAAACGCGTTTGAAGTATTAAACGATTTTTATGAAAATCTGAGTTCTGTTTTTTATTTGTATAGTGTTATTTCTCATAAGACCATTTCGAGTTTAAATTTTGAAAATGTTGATACAGTACTTTTGTACAAAAATTACTGCAGTGTATTTACATTAATAAAATCAATTGGTGACAATATTTTTCAAAGTTTCTAGCACACTAATATATAGCCGATGAATATACGACAAGAAATCATACAAACTTGTAGATTTCGCTAAATCCATGGTGGTCGGTGCAACCCTGTGATAGGCTAGGTTTTATCGTTTAACCACACATAACCTTTAAAAACATGTCGGCACTGGCTTAAAATTTACATCCGCCATTTTGAATTGTTCGAGTTTAAAACTTAAAATGTTACTAAAGATGATACATCTGTTATTTTTACAAGGGTTTAATCCAGTAGGTCACTCAATCTAATTTATACAACATAGTAATTAGTATAAATTACTGGACTTTGGGTTGATGCAACCGTGCAAATGCTTTGTTATTCATAACTGTGCATGTTTGTCGACTCCTAAAGTCCAGTACCTGGGAATTCCAGAGGGCTTAGCTTTACTGTTTGTATACTAATTACTATGTGTTATAACTTAGATTGAGTGACCTACTAGATTAAACCCTTGTAAAAAAATAACAGATGTATCATCTTTAACATTTTAATGTTATTTAAATGGGGGAAAATTGTAACTTTGATTGGCCATTATGTTGGGTAGAGTCAACATACAGACTTCCGGTTTGCGCCAATCTTCTTCTTTTATTAAGGCCTTTAAAATTAGGTGTCACTCAATAGCGATCAACACATAAAATACCATAAAATTACCCGGTTTAAATCCAAGTGGGAGATTTTACCGAGGAGCATCTTGTGATCTGAGGCCGACTGCCGAGTTGTACGCTGGGAGAGAAAGCAGTCCATAACCTGATGCCGCAAAGTCGAGTTGAAAAAAGAAGGTGCAAACAAATTCTGCTAATGCTTGAGCATATTCAGAGTGCCTTCGTGAGTAGACCGATTTCCCAAATAGTTGGTTGAAACCGTAAAATAATGAATTTATTTTTGGAAATTCGCCAAACTTTAGTCAGCGGTTCAGCTCCGTGATCGTATTTTACTGAGTAAAAACTACTTATAAAGTGTTTCCTTTCCAAAGATTTATACATACGTAGTTTCTAAAATTAGGGGTTTACTGGTACTGGAACGCCGTTCCGGTACTGCTTTTTATTAAATTTGTATACGTTTTGTCTTAACGTTGCACTGGACCATCCACTCCCTCAATCATACTCATTCAACACTCGGTTCAGAATTGTACGCCCGCCAATCGAAAAATTTCAAGATATCTCCACACTACAGTGCGTTGCGACTATGCGAGCCAACTACAGTAAAGTATCCCATATTGTCCCTCAGTTCGGAATCGAAATGGGAGCACCAGACACCTTTTTTGCAAGCTTTGCGGCACCCCTTTGACGTTCGGTGAAGGCTGCGAACGGAAACAAATTAGTCCTTTTCACACCAAAACTTAGTCGAGCCAAGCCGAGCAAAATGTGCGATGCGTTCGCACTGAAGCCGAGTCTCATTCAATAGGTTTTCTAGCCTTCCTAGCAGCCGCAGTTGCAACATAGTGACACTGGCATGGACACCGAGCTTGACTGAAAAACGCAGACAGAAACCACTTGAAGTAGAGGGAGGCAGGACTGCTCAAAATCGGAGCCCGGCGTCCTATTAAAAGCTCCCATTGAAATACTGCGTAATCAGTAATCTACCGATTTTCGCCCGGCCTGGCTTTGATAAGAAATCCGCCTAAGAGACCGATGATTCAGAGTCGAGTCGGCCGAAAAGTTTAAAAACCAGCGATGCTTAAACTTTTGTATTATTAACTTTTTCGGCAGTAACAAGTTTATAACATATAAGTTATTTATGAGATTATTGTAATCAAAATAAGACCAAAGATGATATAATTTGGTACACATTTTGTGTTTAATTCTTATAGAATAACTCATTTCATTTCAAGATTAATTAATTAAAAAATGAATATACCAAATGAGAGCACAACTTGCAATGCAAACAATGGTGTAAACTGACAAACGCCGACACAAATACAAGGTCGAAAGGCGCCCCGAAAGAGGAAAATATTTAAACGTAGGTACCTGAACACCGACCGCACGGCAATTTAGCGTCTGTTGTATTCTCGTGATAAGCTTGCTTGCATTTAATTGTTCTTGTGTAAGAAAAGTCATTTCTTGCTACAAGAAAAGAAAAGTAATTTCTTGCTATAATACATAAAATGTGCTTAGGTTTGCAGACTTTTACCGAGGATTTGAATTTCTGATAAAGGCTATTGACTAAATAAAAGACATTTTGCAAAGTTTTAGCTGGAAATAGTATGTGTCTCTAAAATTTGCTATGTGCTAAATACAAGTACAAAAATAGTTATATATTATATACAAGTGTACTTTTCTTATAAAAGTAAGTATATTATCTGCACTCTTAAACTCGGTAAAGATACGTAAAATAGGAGTTTTGGAAGTGTAAATTTCAAAAAATTTCCGGTGGAGTATTTTTGTTCAGTTCCGGTACTGGAAAAATTACGAGTAAACCCCTGTCAAAAATGATTAACAAATTTACAAAAAATACTATTTAATTAATTAAAACGAGTGGTTTAACTAGTTACAAAACGACTAATTTAACTAGCTAAAGATAAGAAATCTATCTAATTAAAACGACCAATTTAACTGATTAAACATAACAAAAATATCTAATTAAAACGACCAATTTAACTGATTAAACATAACAAAAATATCTAATTTAAACGACTAATTTAACTGATTTAAGGTAACAAAAGTATCTAATTAAAACGATTAATTTAACTAGTTAAAAAGAATAATTTTATATTTAATAAATAGTTCTTATAGTTTCTTCTACCATCTGTTCTATAAAAAGTATTTTTATTATCCATTCGCGGAAGCACTGCATTCTCTTAAGCATTCGTTCAGATTTAGAATTTGACTTCCAACTCTTCCCTTTCTTTATTGCCCAAGACGAACAGTGCCCCTGCGTCAAGAACGGTTTTACCAATCCTTTTAGCGATTCTCTATACTCACCGTGATGTCACTTAGGGGGGCATGATTTTGGGGGAAAATAATTTTAAAACTTTGTGCCGGATAGGTATTTGCGGTATCTAACAATATTATTACAGTAGATTGCTTTCGAAAAAGTGTATAGCCTAATACGTTCACACTGATTGTAATCAGCGCCAATAATCTTACGAAAACAACATTTACGCCGTAAGTGTTTGTACTACGCACGACGGAGGTGTTAAAGTTGCCGTTGTATCAAACGAAGGCGCAATCGTATTACAATAGTCGGCGGAGACTTTAACGCAAAGAAAACACGTAACCAAATAACCAGTCAATACATCATTATACCAATGCTATGGTTAGGTGTGTAGGTGGGCTTGTGTTCGAATAGTGCCTTGTCATGGCAGAATCATTTCCTCTGCTGCTGTAACGTTGTATTAAGTCTACTATTTCTTTTTACTAGTAAGTCTATTTTAAACTATCAATTTTCGTTACTACAACACTACCTCTCCAAAGACGTTATTTCACCAAGGGCGCCACCACTGTAATAGTGGAAAATATACCAGATGTCTTATAAGTCCCACCCCACCCCCATTTAACTTTTGTGTTTGTTAAAACAAACAAATATCCTTTGGGGAACGATACTAACTTAGCCCAAAGTATCTTTTGCAGCATTCGGAAATTTTGAGTGTCCCCTAAAAATGGGGGATTTTAGGGGCAACTCAAAATTTTTAAATGGGAAGTATAGTCATATGATACCTCATTTTAAAGGACTACTTAAGACTAGGAAAATGAAATAAAAAATAGTGTGCTTAAGACCACACTTTGGAAGTGATAACTTCTATGACCAATTTATATTTTTTTGTCCGTACTAATATTAGAGGAGGAGGAATAAGGATAAAATAATTTAAAACATTAATGACTTTGCTGACTTTGGTATTTAATATACATATAACACAAATGTCATATATATATATACATACATACTATATCTCGAGCGGTGACGGTCGCGAGTTTGATGCTTTTTCCTCTCCCAATAAGAAGTGCTATGTAGTATATTCGCGTTGCGTACATATATATATATATATAGATACATACTATATCTCGAGCGGTGACGGTCGCGAGTTTGATGCTTTTTCCTCTCCCAATAAGAAGCGCTATGTAGTATATTCGCGTTGCGTACATACATATATATATATATATATATATATAAAGATTAGGTACCATTTGGCTGCCTTATATGGCACGATTTGCATTTGATTTGGCGGCTGATTCTAAATGGAAGCCGTATACGGCCGCCAAATTGCAGACCCTGTTATTCTGTCTTATAATGATGATTAATGACGAATAAAATTGATTTGTATTGGCAGTCAAATGGGACCCTAATGTATACTTTTAGTTCCAAAAAGTTATGTCTTGGAGTGCTAGTATCGCTACGGTTCACAAGTGGATATTCATTTTATCAATTTCGGCGCAAATCTGGCGGCCGAGGTCTGGCAACGCTGCATCCTGTTTTAACGGATGTAGCTCGAAGCTCTGTCTCACGTTTGCAGGAACTCCTGATTATTTCCTTATTTTGAAAAACTCTGCCTCTAAGGTTGTTTTTATATTGGATTTTTATTGACTAAACGATGGTTTCTGTTTCTTTCTTTCGAATCATCGCTCTTCTTTTTCTCCGCGGGTCTGTGTAGCTGTATAAACATAAACTATATGAAATAAATACAGGAAATAACTATCAGTATATTACCTGCTTGTTAGTCCGTCGTGTGACTTCTTTGATTCGTTTTACTACGACGCGTTTCGAGACCATAGTCTCATTATCAAGTAAATAATATATTACTTTCAGGTTATTATTATATTATGCAGGTCGTCATATACACACTAAAACACAAACACAATAAAAACAAAAATACACAACTCATAATAATTTTTTGTGCGACACGGATTAAGTCGGTTGGTGTACTCTATCTCGTCGTCTACGATACACTAAACTAAGCAGTCTATTTGTAAGGTGGTCATTGACCAGACCTATCTTGATAACCGAGGGCTGTATCGTATAGGTCGTTTGATTGAAAAGATAGCTGATCATTCAGTAACTTATCTGGGTTATGTCTGAATTCTTTATAAATTTCTAATTCTTCTATGGCGTTCATTAATCTCCCCTTTACGCAATAATGAAGAGGTGTCAAGTTATTGTCGAAATTCATGTGACTGTGGTTATAGTCTATTAAATGTTGAGCGTAATTTGACTTCATTTTACGCATGTTATTGTGCGGCAGGTGTTCTTTAAAGCGTTCTTTAAGCGCTCTGCCTGTCTGTCCAATATAAAAGCGGTCACAATCGTTACAGTTTATTCTGTATATACCTGACTTCCTTTCTGTTGGTGTCGACCGTTTATGACGCAATATTTTTTGAACATTGTTATTTGTTCGATACGTGATGTTAACTTTGTGTTTATTAAATGTATTTTTTAGCATCATAGGGACAATGTTAGAATATTCGATCGAGACAAATTTATTAATTTCCTTGTTTTTACGTGGCATGGATGTCCTTTTCATGTGTTTACGTAATAATTTGTCGATCATTGAACTTTGATAGCCGTTTCGCTGTGCTATATGCTTTATGGTGTTAAGTTCATCATGGAAGTCCTGTTTATTTAGTGGTATAAATATGGAGAAGGCGGTGGATGAAGCTGTTGTAGGCAGACATTTTTTGAGACATGGGGGGGGGGGGGGAGTGATATATTATTTATTTGATAATGAGACTACGGTCTCGAAACGCGTCGTAGTAAAACGAATCAAAGAAGTCACACGACGAACTAACAAGCAGGTAATATACAGGTTATTTCCTGTATTTATTTTATTTTATGAAGTGACTTGGATACCAAAAATCATGAAACTCAAAAAAAAAAAAAATAATAAACTATATGTTTGCTATGCATTTTCGGGAAATTTTTTTTAACCTTTATTTATCTCAAACAAATAGTTTACAGGCCTAACGAAGTAAGGTGAGGAGTTTCAAATTTATTTTCCATATTTATCATAGTGGCCGTTTATTTAAGGACCACAGGAGTGGATCTTGATCTTATTTTACGCTACTAAAGTTAGTTAAATTTGCTTTCCGTGCACTTTATTGTTAGTTTAATCCCCTATGGGCTATCGCCTCAACGTTTCACACAAACAAAGCTACACACACACACACACACACCAATACTTGTACAGCGTAGGATCCGAGCAAATGCGTAGTGTACATGCACTATTAACTTTTCTATGTACAAAATTTCCCGAAAATGCATTGCAAACATATAGTTTATTATTATTTTATTTACTAATAATTATCACTTATGCTAAATAAATTATACTAAACATAATTGTTGCATTATTTTTCCAATTATATGCAAATTTATAACTAACACTGTACATGTACTGCGAGCAATCGCTGTTGCTATGTTACATACACAGTTACAAGTTCTGTAAACGTATAGGAAGAAAGTTTTTCCGCGCCATTCTGTTGTTGTCTTATCAGTATGTCAGACCGGAAATCAATTCATACATGCTCAACCCCGACCTTCATCAAGTCTTTCAGTTAGATTTTTTGCTCATCTGTCCCAGTAGTAAACTCTAAAATGGATGTAGCCTAATCTAATTTTCCCTACAAGTTTATATATAAGTTACGGTCATTTACATTGTGAAATGCCAGCTTTTAAAATAGGAAGTAATCTTTTTTAATTGGGTTTGCCAGTTGTTCCAGTTTATATTTGTATTTGCATTTTATTTTCATAGTTGAAAATATTTTTTAAAAGGTTCATTCTAAGAGTGACAATACAAATCTAGTTTATAAAGAGTAATTACATTTGAATACAGAAGACATTTATTTGTTTTGTAGGGCTAGAAGGTAAACATTTATAATGCTCCTTATATGGTTTTTGCAATTGTAAATTATTTTAATACATACATAATACTTATGAGTGGCAGATCCATTTAATAGCTAAGACATCGGAATTTTTAATGTTCGATAATGCGTAAGAATAGATTTTAAAATAAGAAACATTCAGATTTCATATGTGCAGAAATAGCCAATTTTTAAATTTGAATGAGGTACACACTACACATTGCCACGGGGCTTAACGCTGTGCAGGTTGGAGCCGATTAGGTTAGTTTTAATAGGTCTACGACTCAATATTTATGCCTACGTATAAATATTGAGCATTCGTATGGCCGGAAATGAGATTAGCGCCCCAGAAACCCCCAACTACCGATGTTCACGGCTTTTCATCCATTTTTAGAGGTGTCAAAAAAATTATGCACTTTTAGAGATAGCCTACACCTTTATTCACTTGTGATGCATTTCCGCTTTCTCCCAAAACTGGTCATATCTACACTTTTTTCCTGTTTTCTGAACACGTTGCAGAAAACTGCAACCAAATCCGGAACTGTAGGCAAAAATTTATGAATTTTTTTTTAGTAGCCTACTTTGCCTGGTCTACATGTTTGCGTGTTTTCCATTTGGTTTGGGAACAGAAAACAATGTTTTTTGTTTGCTGAAACAAGTTAAATGTTTGTCATTTGTTTACAAACTGTTCGAAAACATTTTGAAAACTTTCGGCAAACATCGGAGAAACAAATGAGAAATAGGAAAACAATTGGAAAACAGTTTGTAAACAATGTTTCCGCAAACATGTTTGTAAGTGTGGACTAGGCTTAAGAGGATGAGCTAAAAGCGCAATGTGAACAAACCAAACCCAACCCCAAGGCCGTGTCAAAGCACCCCTAGAGGTATGTGAAGCTGGCAGGGCTTAATTCCAAAATTAAAAAATAAATTATTAGTTTCGTTTGTTTATCGTTTGTTTACGTTTGTTTAGCTATGTTCATAGTTTGTTTAGCCTTAGTTCAAGAGTTATTAAAAAATGGGTGCTGCTAGTTTCACACCAGCAGCGCCCAATTCAAAAATCTTTCCAAAAATAAGTGGAATCGTTTGTTTACGTTAGCCATTTTCATCGTTTGTTTAGGCTCTGTAAACCATACATAACCAAAAAATTTGGGCGCTGCTAGGTTCATACCAGTAGCGCCCATAAAGCATATTTACCCCAAAAATTAATTAAATCGTTCGTTTATCGTTAGTTTACGCTTGTTGAGCCTTAGTTTAGCAAGAAATTAAAATAATTTTCTTAATTCTTTCTACTAAAGTCACTGTTCAGCTGCATGGTCAAATTATTTCTTCATACAAAAATTTCTTCATATGGAAATTTGATAAAAAAAGTATCTTTTCATTATCTCCCTGCAGCAAATTCATTAACTAAAAATTCATGGTTGTATTTGTTCCTTTAAATTTAATTTCAACTGTTAAATATATATATTTTGCTAATCACTTCATTTGAATCTTATTTATTAAAAAATAGAAAAGCAAACATAAAAAATAGGTAGCCTAAGGTATTTTATAAAGAAATTTACCACATAATGTAGTAACAGTTATTGGTTTAGCTTCGACATTGAATCTTCTGTGTTATTTAATTTAGTTTTTTTATAATAAAGTCATTAAATTTTATCGTATCTTTAAGATTTTCTCACAGAATGTGTATATATACTCTATTAGTATTTGTGTTAAATTTGATTCAAATTCGTTAAATAGTTTATTATAAATTTATATTTCGACATTACGAGACGACACAATCGATTATTTGAACTTTTACTATAAACGTTAATAACTTACGTAATTATTATATTTATAAAATTTTAATATCTGTTTTATATAGTTAATTAGAACATATGTGGAAAGTTTGAACCAAATCGGTTAATAATTATAAGTTTTCGATTAAAATTTATTTAAAAAAATCCAAAATTGAGTACATTATTATAGAAAACCGTGTAAGGTATATCTTAAAAGCTAGTTGTCGTAAGTTATTTTTAAAAACAGATATAGATTCCTCATGAAATTTACTATAAATTATCATGTTTTTATTAATATGTATTATTTTACAAGTTGTATAATGTAATATTTAAAACAATAGTCATATTTTTAATTACCTGTTTCCAATAAAAATGTAATAACTTTGAAAATATTCAACCAATTTCAATGAAATTTATACCACATATAAAAAACATATATATAATAATGATATGAAAAAATTAAACTTTTAAATTAATATTTAATACGTTTACTAACTAGGCCTATAAAATTAAAATCGATTAAGTTATTTAAATTTTTGCCGTAAACGTTAATAACTTGCATAACTATTAACGAATCTTTATGAAGTTTTTTTATATAGTTATTTAGAACATATGTGGAAAGTTTGAAAAAAATCTGTTAATAATTATAAGTTTTCGAAAAAGAAATGTTATAAATAAATATTTATTTAATCAGCATTTATATTATATCGAATGGTATTCGTACAATTATTACTAATACATATTAATAAAAACTTGATAATTTATAGTAAATTTCATGAAGAATATATATTTGTTTTTAAAAATAACTTCCAATAATTAGTTTTTAAGATATAAACGTTTTTCTATAATAATGTACCCAATTTTCGATCCTTTTTTATAAATTTTACTCGAAAACCTATAATTATTAACCGATTTGATTCAAACTTTCTACATATATATTATTCTATATAACTATATTAATAACACATAAAAATTTCAAATATATTCATTAATAAATTTTCTTATTATTATTTATATAAAATAACTGATAGGTATATTCCGAAAAAACATCTATAACCAACCGGACGAGATATAAACAGACATCCTTCTTCCATCCTGTCTTCAGACTGTCAAAGATGCCGAACGGCCACACATAAGTTCACTTTTCGCTTATCGAACCGCAAGTAATAAAAACATTATTTGCTTGTGTTTTTTAACTGACGACTATCAGCTTATTTTACGCTAACATAATGGTACACGTTCGACAATCAGTAACATTTTGAATACCGTATACTAACGCTTGTTTTAAGACAAGATGTTAAACAAACCTGAAACATAAATCCTTTTACTTTTTGTACTGAAGTATTTTTGTTTTAAAAGGTTTTAAATAATTGTTATATGCTCTTAACCGGAATTAAATATTTGGAAACTGTTGTTTAAATCCATGAGCGTAAATTATGTTTTCCCGTAGCATATGCACAAAAATTTCAATACATATTTTTAAAAAACATTTATTTATTTTTTAATTTGAATAATTCTGTAGAACTACAAGTTTGAAGTTATTCATACTGGAATAATTGTAGTCTTGTAAAGATTAGAGGAACATTTTGTGATTTTCTTGTCGTTTATATTTTATTTTTAATTTGACTTTACAGTGCAATCAAAATATTTCACGAAAAAATAAATAAAATTTGATTACCGGTCTCGAAATATTGTATGATCTATGATCTTTAATTTATACTTACCAATTTTTGCTACTGTCAAAAATAGTTTTCTCAAGTTCTTCACTATTGTGAAAACAACTTGTTTTGTCAAAGAGTTAATTATAAAAAATAATGTTTTATTAGTTATTAGCAATACGGACTATGTCTATTTGTGAAATAAAAATAAATATGCTAGATGTAGCACAATATTTGAGGAAGTTTTACATTGTCTTTATAAATATCACGGAAGAGGATTTATATGTTCACCATTTCTTTCCTTACAACAATAACGCCTGTTCAGTAACACCATTTTTTCTCCAGAAATACAAATGCACTTCATTATTATTTTATTTATAGGATCCCATTAAATAAACTCACAGGGTTTTTACGTTAAAGGTTTTAATTTACCACATGATTGAGTAATCATACATAGTTCTTGCATGCTACCCAATAGAACCCTTTCCGCCTTCATCAGCGAGGGAAATCGTTGTTCATTTAGTAACTATTTCCTGGTTAGATTAAATTCTTAATCTATTTAGTAATCTGTTATATGGTTTATGCAGTCAAGTTCAGATAGGTGCCACTGATCAAATAACCCTCAAATAAGAAAGAAATAAGAAATAAGTATCCTGTGCTTCCTTTGTGAAACCTTCAGTAATGACTCTTTTATTTATTTAATTTATATTTAACCCTCGTTGAAGTCGCACTTCCTTAGATACGAATTGCTTCAACCCTATTTCCGTTTGTAACCTACCCGCGTTTTTCTCCTTAGCAATTGTGCCCATCTGCGTCCCTTTACATCCTTTTTCAATACCAGCGTCTCCAACCACTATCCTATACTCGGTACTCACTTTCATAAGTAAACTCAGTTTCTACTACCTTAGAAATGTTATCACTTTCTCCTACATTTTCTTTATTTGAATCATTCTTTATTAATACTTTATCAATTTTACTTGAATTGTTTTTATTTATTTCTACCCCGTTAATATCTATAATATTATTTTTCTACCGCGTGTTTATATTAAAACAATTAATTTTCTTTTATTTTCCTGATGGCCGATTGTTTTTCTATAAACGGTATTTGCACTTCTTTATCAATTTTAAATTTAATATATTTGTCTTCCATGTTTATTCTGGCTTGTAATTCGAATAATATGTCACAACCCATTATCACACGTGACCTTAAACCTTTTACGACTAACAACTTCATGTCTATTGTTTTTGCCCCCAATTTAACTTTAACCATAGCTTGCTTGTTTATTTTTTGTATCCGTCCTTTTAACGCGGTAACTATTTCAACGTTTGTTACAGGAGTTCCAAAATGTCTACATCATTGTCTTTTAAATGCTCAAAGTAATCTAATTGTACTACACTTATAGCCGCACCGATGTCAATCTCTCTAGTACCGCCGGATTAAGTTCAATTTCCGTTAAATTTGCCGGAATCTCTTCCATAGGCTTTTTTTGTATCTTGATTACTTAGCAAGTCATCCCGTATGTTATAATGAATACTACCTAACGCTTTCTGTTTACTATTTTCATTTTTTCGGTTAAATATACATTGGTTTCAGGTTCGATCCTAGCCAATGGCAA
>JAGFPH010007128.1:40028-69092 GCA_018207615.1 Philaenus spumarius | reverse complement strand
ATTTTCTTTCGTTCACGATATCTCGCGAATGAATCAACCGATTTTTATGCGATTTGCGGCAATCGATGCAGTTTTTTGAGTCCATTGAAAGAATCGACAACCTACCGGTCCGAATTAGTTGAAGTTTTCAGGAAATCTAAGTTTGATGGAACTTTTTAGAACGCCGTTTGGTAGGATCCAATCAGTTAAGCCGTTCAAAAGTTATAAGCGGGTCACATACTTACATACACACACACACACACATATACATACAGACAGGGTGACACCCTCTCGGGAGTGGTCAGGGAAGATTCCTAGGACCTCAAAATGTCGAGATCTGATGAATACTCGATTTTCGAAAAACGGGGTGAAACCAATAACTTCCCGATTTAAGAAAATTTTCAATTTTCTTAGCGGGAAGTTAAAAATAAATAGAGGAGATTTTCTACAAATTTTTTTACAAGACCTTACAGCCCGTCTGGTTTCCCAAAATCGATCAATACGTAAAATACTATAAAAGTACCCGGTTAAAACCCACATAGGCCAGGATGCAAAGTCACAAAGCGAAGCAGTCCATGAACCGAGGCAGAAAGACCGTCAAAGTTTTTTTAGAGTTTTTCTGCTGCGAGGAGAACGAAGCAAAACGAACTGAAGCTAAAGTCTGAGATGCAAACAAATTCTATTAATATATTTCGTACAAAGAGGCAGCTATTCGGCGAGTTGATAATTTCCCAAATAGTTGGTTGAATCCCTAAAACATATTACAGTAACTTAATTTTGGAAATTCGCTCAACCCACGTCAACGGATCAGCTGCGTGGACGAATTATTTTTTAAATTGTAATAATTTTGCTGTTATTCATTTCCCCAGAAAGGGTTAATTTAATTAAATTATAAGTGAAAAACATGGAGCAAGACCGGGATTCGAACCCCAGACCATTACTATTCTGCCAACTGAGCCTCCAGGATAACACCTGAAATGGCATTCGTCCATTTTGTCACTTGTAATTAGTTATATTAGCGAAACAATTTTTAGAAATGTAGTAATTTAATTATTTTACGCAAAGAAAGAAGTACACTATTGATTGAATTATTAGTTCCGATCGCAGGTTTAAAGATTCTTTAGCTTAAGCAACATCCCGGATGGATTAAATCGCCAGTAGAGAGGACAATGTTCTTGGGCGTCAGCTGTTTGGACAGAGAACCTCCTCTGGACAATGTCTTGACACGATTGTTTGACACGTAACTAACGCCCGGTCTTGTCCAAGTTGCTTCTTTGTTATGTCAATGTGATTTTTATTTTAAAATAATTTACAGTTTTTGCTTCAATTCATATAGAGAAATGTATGCGCGAATACTGTACCTATATGAGAGAAACAGAATGAGCTAGAAATTCAAGTATTCATTTCAGAATGACAGACAAATGGAATACGTCATAAAAGACCACCGAAAAAGTGGCAAAAGAGGAACCGAATGTAAAAGCTAAGATAGTTGGACAGGAGATTTATGTTACCAGTCTTCTGGTATAGCTGGCCAGACGTAAGCTGGCACTTGGGTTTGGCGATCCAAGGTGGCAGACTTATGGCGAGGGGAGGGTGAAGGTGCCGGTAAAATACTTTTGGATGTGCCTGAGTCAATGTATTCCGAAAGTATTTACCTGCACCTCTAACCTTCCCTTCTCTATAAGTTTGCCGCCTCGGCTCGCCAAGCCCAAGTGCCAGCTTACGTTTGGCCAGCTAAAATCCAAAACTAGAGCTGGATCCTGTAAGAAGGAAAACTTGAGTGGACCAAGATTGAGTAACTGTACATCCATGGAATTAATATAAATATGGAGCTCGACTTGAGAAGATATACTTGATAGAATACAACTTGAACAAAGAATATTACAATACGCTTAGTAACTCAAACACGTTTCAACGATAAAGTCGCCATCTTCACTGATGCACGAGCTGCAATAACCAAACTATATCTGTAGCCATAACTATTAGCCCAATCAATAAAGGGAAAAATATAGGCCTTAGTTGGAAGTAATTAGCGAAAAGCTGAAATTTTTTCAGATGTTACAATAATATAAGAGGAGTATTTACACAAAAGTCCCCACGCCTCCCCCTCTTGCTTCCCCTCCTACTTAAAATTAACTTTTGAAAGACTTTTTATTTTGTCAATATATAAGAGGTAAAAAGCGATAGAGTCATTTTTATTTCGTTATTGTAATCCTTATAATATTCTCTATCAAAAATGTTCATTGCGTTTAAGCTATAAAACAATTATTTACCGTGTATTTTTAATTTTAATGTTAAAATTTTAACTTTTCTATTACAATAATTACATGTTTAGCTATTTTTTTAATATGAGACAAGTTATGAAAAAATGGCTCAAATAAAACTTTTAGGGTATTTTGCACTCTTTACATTGATATAAGTTTTATAAATGTTAAGTGCAGACAGTTGACTTAATCGGCCTGGCAAAGGGAGATGGTGCGGCGCGGAGCGTACGAGTCCTCGCGGGCCGGATCAGCCCGTTGGCATATCAGCGGTCAATCTGCAGTAAAGGCTTATTGTTTGGACTTTAATTTGTATAGCTGGTCTAATTATGGGTATTACAATGGTAAAATAGACGTAAACATTTATTTTATTTTCTCATTATTTAGTTATATAGTTATAGCTCGTGCATCACTGAAGATGATTGAATTAGTTGGGTTAATAAACGCATTCATTTGTGAGATTCTGTGTTCCTGTTTTATTCTAACATTGAATTACTACTAGCAAATATTTACTTTTCGAAAATTTGTACACATTTTTCTTCCACCAAATTTTGTGACATTTTCTGACGAAGTTTCACAGAGAGATGCATTAAGTATTCTAAAACTCAGTGCTGAAGAGAAATTGAAACCTATGTTTCAGGGATACTCCGCGTATAGAAAGGAAAAGTTGTCTTACCCATCTAGTTTAAAAAAATCCCATGTAAAATACAATTATAAATTTTGATAGCGTAGATTTGAGACTCAAAAAGCGATTGAAATAGTCTCACAAACATTTTTAAATTCTTAAAAAAATCAAGTTAAGTTTTATGTAAGTAAAACGCAAATGTTTAAACAGATAAAACAGTAGGAATAACATCTTTCCAAAATAACCTCTTAACCTAGAATAAGTAGGTAAACAATCAATTTTAAAATTAGAACTTAACAAGAATTCTCATATCCTTACGTAAATTCTCGTCTGATACCATTATGCCAGTTTTTTAACGACCAATCAAACTAAAATTAAGAAACCCAGGTGAATTAACTTTGACATTGTAGTTTACCAATATCTCATAAATTACCTATATTTCCTTTATTAAAAAACAGATATGACATGACCTTCAAACCACGTATGTCCTACGATAACTAAATATCCAATTATAGTGTCCAAGAACATACAATAAATTGCTTCCCTATATTTAACTATGTACATCGTTACACAAAATTAATTATTTATCCAAGTTTTCTTGCAATCGGTTTTCCTGGTTGTAAGAGTAACAAACCAACTACTGTAATTGAGGAAAATATACACCAATTAGTTAATGAACCGTGAGTGTAATTTTGATAAAGTACTTGAAGGGTATGCCTGTAGGCACACTGCTTCAGATAACAAGTGGTGTGCCGCACGGTTCTGTACTTGGACCTGTTCTGTTTTTCATTATTATTAAGGTTCAACTACAGTGTCTTTTGTGAACAATCGAAAAGCCAGTACCGTTCTAATAATTTACTGAACATTTTATAGGATCGTAAGTTAAAAGTGTATCCTTTTCTCAACATTTACCTGTTTTTATGATTCTGTACACAAATACAATAAATATTTAAAATGGTTTGCGTCAATCATTTATACTGCAGTGAATAATAGTAAAGGCCACTAACTCTCTCTGAAAGAAATCCTTCAGTTTATTGGGAAAAGGTGAATTGCCTTCAAATGCTGGCAGTCAACGTTAATTTAAAATGGTGACTAAAATAACTGTCCATTTAGAGGCAATAACTTTAATTTGATAATTTCAACTTCGTTTTTTTCGTTACGTCATGTACGCAATGACATTGGGGGACCAAAACAAATAACTCATTTGTCAAAGTTAATTAATCCCCTTAATATAAAGACAACGTAAATTTCTACGAAAATACAAATTTAACGTGCGTGTAGCACGGCTTTAATAAACGGATATCATTTAAAACTTGACGTGGAAATTGTATCATTGATAATTTATTTGTAAAATTAAATTTTTAGAAATACTGGGTCACCTTCTTGAATACTAT
Organism: Philaenus spumarius; assembly: GCA_018207615.1. Classification (NCBI taxonomy): domain Eukaryota; kingdom Metazoa; phylum Arthropoda; class Insecta; order Hemiptera; family Aphrophoridae; genus Philaenus; species Philaenus spumarius. Next base: position 64,833 of record JAGFPH010007128.1, on the reverse strand, counting down.
CTAGTGATTGATAGATGGGATAGAAGAGCTATGAGACTACAGCCAAATCTGTCCTGTGGTTCGAAAACGTTAAACGGATTTCGATCATTTTTCATCCACCATAAAAGGTGGTAACATTCAAAGGTATCGGGGAAAATACTAACTGCTAAAATAATTACACTCTCTATACTCACTGTCATCCTATGACTCACTTCAAAGCGATCCTCTAGCTTCTGTCCTCTGCAACTCTCTGACAAAGCACACCCCAAAACTCCCAGTCGTCCTCAACATCAACCATCAACGCTATCGTGGACTTTCTCGTACTCTTTTCCTCCTTTCTCCAGCAGCCTACCAGCCCTAGCCTACTAGTCTTTAGAAAAGACAATTTTGGGTATGCACAAGTCTTTGATTTCTTGGTTCATCCTTACCAACGAAAAGTTTTCTTTTTTAGGTTCAAAATTCCTTTACCAAGTGCTTATGTTTTACATTTCTAGGATCCAACCTTTGCTTTTCTATTGGCCCCAATGTGTCTTAGAATCGTCATGCACTTGGTCTCTTCATCATATTTATAGTTTGACTTAAAGTGCTTTAGGATCGGCCTAATTCGTTTGTGTGGGGATGTATCGACACATGACTTTCAAATGACCAATTTAACAGAAATATGGCAACACGGGGTGCATCGATTGCTATGACAACTACCTCCGCCTGATTGACCTAACCGTGGCGAGCCCCTACTCTCCCCACTACGGTCGCGTGGTTCTCAATACTAAAGCAGTTTAAATAAAAGTACAACTTACTGACGGAACAACATAAACAGTTTTGAAAAAGACGCTGGTCACTTTTAAAGCAATTAATTTAAAATCTGAAAACAATACAAGATGACAAAAAATTCATTATTTTAATTACTTGATTGTAACAAATTTTTTAATTATTTGATTTCTTTGCTTTATAGCGTTTTCCAAAATAAAAGTAACTGTAGCCAAGGGAAACGCGAATGTAGCGAGCGAAACACGCACTTCTCTCTTAGTAATCGAAAGGCAATTTATTCCAGAGACGATTATTTAACACACTAAAAGAGTAATTTATTACAGTGTGTCAGTAAGGAACGCTCGGTCCCTGTTAGTGTTACATTACTGTAATTAATTGCACGATGAGAGAGAGAGAGAGATAGAGGTAGACAGTTGCGTCTGCGCACTTGCACGATGCTCAACAGGTACTGTTACAGAGACCAACGTAAATAAATATAACGTGCAGTTTTTATTCGTATTTATTGCACGCGATTTTTATTATACGTTCAATAAGTAACGTTCTTTTAAGATCGATAGAGGTGACTAGGAACGCGGTAGTGTTCCTCCTGACGAGGGAATTAAGATAGGTAAATTAGAGTATAGGCTTTATGCCAGGTTTGAACTTTAAATTTTAAATTTCAGAAGATGGGTTGTCAAAAATGTCAATATCACCATACTTAATTGTTTTCCAGAACATCTTTTGGATTATGGACATTTAAAAATTCTTGCATGTTCCTTGGGAATCCTTATATAGGATCACTTATTTGCACATCATTCTGTCAGCCATAACCCACTATCTCAGAAACTGTTAAGGATGTCATAATGAAATTTGACATAGTTATAGCTTGCTAACCCGTATTTATTCCGATGATAAGAATTTTTGTGGACTGAAAATTAGATCCTTTGAAAGTTTGTATAGGGAAATAAAATATATTATTTTAATTGCGATAAGTAATTTTTGCACTTAAGGCTAATGAAGACGGGACCTACAGTTTTACGTGGAATCCTAACCACAGCCAACGATGTCTGTTAAGAAACCATTTAGAAAATTATTCGGGGTCAATAATGTAAAAATGTAGCTGAGAAACTCATTCATCCCTTTTATATCCGAAGGCAATTCAAAATACGATCAATAATTTTATCATTAGCGTTGGATTATACAAAATCTTCTCATACCACTGATACAGTTGACTCTACTGCGGTGGCGTAAGTATAGGGCGTACTACGTGGCAAAATGCCGTGGGCTCTGAGATCCAGAGGCCCCACAAGGGCCCCCTAAATGATTTAGAATAGTTTAGGCTGAATTGACTTAAACTTTGTGATGTCTTTAGTTGTACTGTTTGTTAAATTTGAAATAAGCAAACAATTTAGAAACTGAAATTAAAAGGGAATTGGATTTTTATGGCGTACTAAAAAATAAAAGTTTTGTACCAAAAATACATTAACGCACGGGTCTAATTTCGCAACTATATCAATTCAAAATTACTTGATAACTAGGCCTACAATTTAATTTATAAAGTAAGGTGATTCAATCCGGGAAACGTTTACTCTAAGTTTCAAATTTAGACCCTCTCCCGCGAAAACAGGGCCCAACCCAAGTGAAAGTTTGGTAAGGGCCTCCGACCCCTCGCTCTACTGTTGTTCCCGTGGTAAGATTGTAAGAAGTTCCAGTGGTAACTGTTATTGTAAGAAAATCTCAATAGACACCGTCAGTGTTTCTTCGTCTTACCGTTTTGATTTATCTTGAACAGTTTATCCAGGGAAGGGAACGTCCTACTAGAATTTTTAACTACATTTAAGATTTTTAATTTCTGCTCAGCCACCAAACACAGCCTACATGAGTAAAAAAAAGTTTCATCAGAATCAAGAAATAGCATTTGACCAACATAGAGTTTACCGTGTGATTTTTAAAGCACCGAGTTATGGTTTGATTGTTCTCATAATCAATTTTAATAAATTAATTTTTGAAAAAAAAATTACATAAGGGGAAAGTGATTACGATGAAGGAAGCAGATTTTTTTTAGGTTTACACAATCCTCGTGAACGTGTATCTATAGATTTCCTTATTTACATAATATTCCATACATAATTGCATCTAATTGTTAATCGCCATGCATCTCAACAATGCTCTAATTAGGGGCATTGTGCTTTGTTTTTGTTGTATTAATTTATTTTAATTATAAATGTAAATTCTATTACGTGGTTATTTCTATGGAAACACAACTTTGCCCAGTGGGGTGTAGTTATTACATTATGTTGATCAACGTGCTCGCAGAGTCCTTGATTCCAACTAATCTGTGCTCTACGGACACGTCACTTCCGGTCGGGTTTAGTTGCGTAGTTCCGCAACAGCTGGTTCGGAAGTACTCGCCGTTGTTTCCGCTTTCGGTGTTGGTCGGTGCATTCTGTAGGTGCAAAGGGACTGTAAAATCACCTTCGCAAGGTAAAAAGAGTTGGTAATTGTCGAAAAAAAGTGTTGATTTATTTTAGATGGAAGTCTGTACAACTATTACTAAATTAATAATTGAAAAAACACTACTCTTTCTACAGATATACATACAGAGTGGATAGAAGTGGGGAAATGGATAGATTTATCGTATAATAATTTTTTTTTAATTTAATGTTTGACCGCACATTTGAAACAGCGAATTTACAGAATTTTAATCAACAATTTTCCAGATTTTTTCTTATCTTATCTGTCTACAATATTATTGTACTACAAAGTTTGCATTTCATTTTAGTAACATAAATTCTATAGTATACATTTTAGCTTCCTCCTGCCCTTCATCCATATTCCTCACCTCACAATCCACGGACGACAAAGAAAGTACAAGTGTATTTTATTATACTGCCCCAGAATAGATAGGTTTAATTTAAAACAAGCATTTTGTTTGTGCTAGGTGTAACTTCATTTTTATTTTGAATTTTTAGTCTTGACTAGCTGGTACCAGGTGCTTCGCTTGCACGCATGATTAAATAAATTTCAGTATAACCATTGTATTTGGATAACCTAATAGAACTCCGATCCAATGCAATATTTTGTTCCACTGGAAATTCGACTTTTTTGGCGCTATCTAATTGGGGAAACGAAGGAAGCTGGTTGGAAACACCAATGCTTACAATGCTTTCTCCCTAGCGCTACCTCGCGGCGCGATCATGTACTATTTTCGCGAACACCTTTTTTCCGGCACACAACCTCCGTATGGATGCAAGATCTATTTATTATTCATGATCTATGGTATAACTAAACCTCTACTAATCCTTATTTTGGTAATACCTTTCTACCGTAGTTTCGGGTATTCACCCATCATCAGGAACAATAAAAACATATAACATCCAGTTTTTCAGAGCACCTTATGGACAGTTGTCATTCATACACGAGTTTTAATGACAATCTAGAAGTAATGCATGTTTGTAGCAAAGGACGAATTATGGATGCTACAGAAGAATTTGAAATATATAGAGCAACGAAATTTCAGTCCACAGTGTTGCTAAATGATCAACTCTCATTTAATTCAAATGTGTTATACGACACGTTAATTCAGGCACTAAGTCCAACAAACATTTAATATACAGATAAGATATTGAAGGATAGAACCGGTACCAGTACCGTCTCAACAATGTAACGTGCACGTTGCCGGAATAGTGCGTGGACCTTCCGCTTATTTGAATTACAGTAGAACTCCAATTATCCGGATTAATTGGGACCGGACCCGATCCGGATAATCAAAAATCCGGATAATTGGATTTTTCTCGAAAAAGGGCAGTTTTTAGGAGAAAAACGTAAACAAAACACAATAGAGAACATTTACGGTATTTATTATGAAAAAACAATATCAATGACAATGTTTACATTACGTAATATTTACAAGCAATACTAAATCACTGTAAAATACATTATTTTTTTAACATACCAGGTAGAATCAGCTGTTTTGCTACCTTAAATCGATTCCGCACCGCCAAGTCTCGCATCCGTTTGACTATGTTCTTATTCAAATCTGATCCGGATAATTGGTGATCCGGATAATTGGAGACCGGATAATTGGAGTTCTACTGTATTACGACCTCCGCATGGAGTGAAAGGTGTTTTGTGTATTGTTCCTGATGATGGGTGAATACCCGAAAGTGCGGTAGAAAGGTAATACATTACCAAAACAAGGATTAGTAGACGTTTAGTTATACTGAAATTAATTCCACTAATCCGTGGGCTACCACAATGGAGTTTAAATTAAATAAATAAAAGAACTATCGGGTAAATATTGTGCCCTACAATTATACGCAACTAAACAACGATTTTAGTTTTGAGTTTCATATCCCAAAAAAGCACAGTGAGTATCGCCTAATTCGATCTATTCATTCCTTTTAGGACTACGAAAATTATTAGCTATGCACCAATACACAGTAAAAATCCCAGTTTTACGCCAGTTTGTTTCTCATACATCACGAAAGAACATAAATATTGTAAAACACGTTTTGAGAGGTATATAACATCTATGAATACATTTCACATGATTGCATACTGTTTTTATATATATTTAACGGTTACATTAGCGTATACAGTAAACTAAAACACAGACGATCTTGTCAAAGTGTTAAGCTTTTTATCCAAATCATTTGTTTTTATTTATAATGGCCACGATGGCCGTGGTTGTTAAGGCGTGAAAGCTTTATCAATCGTCACGGCAACTATCAATGGAAAAGTTCCAGGTTCAATTCCCATTGACCCTGAACAATTTTCTAAATGGTTTCTTAACAGACATCCTTAGCTATGGTTCGGATTCCGCGTAAAACTGTAGGTCCCGTCTTCATTAGCCTTAAAGTGCAAAACAGCAGGACGTTAAAAGAGAAAAAAAAAATATAATGGTCCCGTTTTACGTCCGTTCACAAAACTCTTAATTGGATTTAGTCCAGCATTTTTACATTTTTTTTATTTTTAAATAGGAACACTAAATGTTTCCGGGATAAAAAGTGGCCTAGATTAATCTCTGAAAAGTCCTCTACAGGGAAATGAAAATTCCGTCCAAATCGGTTCAGCCATTCCTGAGATTTACCCTGACAAACAAAAAGACAGACGAAAAATAAAGCAATGCATTTGCAGGTTTTGGTAAAGTGTGGATAACCATATGAGCTCAGAAAAACGTATTTATTTCGAAATTACAGACAGACACTTCAATTTTATTTATATACATAGATGATATGAAACATTGCCTCAGAATATGGCTCTAAAAAACGAGAGGAAACAAACGTTTTTACTTTCAGTGTGTAATATTCCCTGAGACCAGTTAAACTGACCACACTTAAACTTACCATAACAATAAACAACAAAAATATGTTAATGAATTATGACAGCTGATGTTTTTGGTAATTATATTAGCAATGAAACAACAAATACTTATTATCAGCTCACACAGCTGATTCTGAAACTCGTTTTAAGTAGAATAGTTTTGGTGTCTGTATTTATAAGAAATAAAAGTTTAATAATAATTTATTTTAAGGTTAGGGCTAAATCATTAATTTTTTTTTAAGGCGAAAACCCTGGGTGGTTATTATCGCCTAGGCCTAAATCATGGTGTAACAATGCGAACAAGGGGGTTGGCGTGCGAAGCACGCAAGTCTCCTTAAATCTCTCTATATAAAAATTAATGTTTATTTGTCCTCTATTGACTCAACAACTATTTGACCAACTTTACTAAATACTTCACATAATATTATCCGTATTAATGTCAGGAGTGTTTAGACATTACAATTACTACAGTTGCTACCCCTATACAATAAATATAAATTGAACTAACGCCCTAAAAGCTATACAACTCAAATTGTGCGATATTATTCCTAAGTGATATAAAAAACAACGGTACCAGGAACTGGCACATACTTTCTCACAAACATATTTAGATTATTAAACAGATTCACTGTGACTTTATAATTGTTTTATAAAGTAGGAGAGGGGATACATTAAAGTAGGAGAGTAACTAATAAATATTATTATTATTAGCTAGAGAGAAAACTATTCGATCGATGTCGAACAAATTTGCACCAAACATGTCAATTAGGTCTGTATATATGCACGAAAAATGGTTTTGAAAATTTTGAAAAACAACCCCCTTTTGGCCAAAAAATCCACAAAATCAGTTATTATTATTATTATTATTAGCTAAACGAAAATTTTTAGAAAGATGCGGTTTTTTGCATATGATAGGGAACATTAAGGGCTACAAATTAGCCAAATTTTATCAAAATCGTTAGAGCCGTTTTTTTATAAAAAAATAATAACAGATTTTTTGGGGGGTTTCTTGCCAGAAGGGGGTTGTTTTTCAAAAAAATTTAAAACCTTTTTTCGTGCATCTATACAGGCCTAATTGACATGTTTGGTGGAAATTTGTTCGAAATTGATCGAATACTTTTCTCTCTAGCTTTGTATACATACAGACAGACATTTTGTAAAACCCATTTTTTTTGGACTCAGGAATATTTCCAAAACGGATATGTCCACAAAAATTTCAACATCGATTTTTTGTGATCACTATACTTTCTCTATGCTATAATATAGTGAGAAAGTAAAACAATGATTTCCAATTCGATTACTTAAGTCAAAGCAATGAATTGGTTCGAAAACTACTCTTAAAAATAAATAATAATTAAAATGGGATAGCTACCCATATAAAATAAATTACATTAACATTAAATACACATATGTTAAATAAGAGCTCTACCACCTGTACTGATCATAAAAAATCTTATTTTAACCACAAGTCACTTTCAAAATTAATTTTTCAATACACTGACACTAAATTGTGTTTGTCAATTTAGTCTAAGTAAATATTTAAACTCAAATCAAACCATAGCGAAGCATTGCCGGGTCCACTAGTATGGTATATATTTAAATTATTAAGTAATTAAATTCTGTCATACCAGAAGTAACGATAATTTTAACTTAAGCAAAGAAAAACTTACAAGTTTCCCGCTCTCTGGAATAGAGCTAACCAAATTACCCGCTGAACTTGTAACGCAATTACCAAAAATACAAAAGGTTTTTAAACAGTGAAGTTGCCGCAGATGTTTTACTGCGGTTTGTTTCAATAACAAGAAACCGACGACTCCAGGAACCGGAGAGAGTCGTGCTTGGTTTCGGAATCTCTGTTTTGTTATGGATTCATTTAAAAGTTTTCAACGTTAACTCGATTCAAAGTTTTCTGCACTGGTATTGTTTTCTTTTCATCGGTTCAAACTTGGAACAACAGACCTCATTAAGGATTGAATCGTGAATATGGAAGAGTTTAGTTTTCATATTTTAAAACATATGTTTTATAAATTTCCACAACAATTTTGAATTCACTATACTGTAACAAAACTTGTTTCTCACATAAGAAAAAACAAGGCATTTCATAGATAGGTAGGGGGGGGGGCTAGATCGGGGTAGGGGGGCTTAACACGTTCACTGCTAAGGACTCTCCTCATATTGGGGTAGTTTCAATGCACAGAGCATTGCGTGCTTCGCATGACACCCCAGTATTGGAGTATTTTCAATACACAGTGCATTGCAGCTCATGCTTGAACTCTTGTAAAAAATATAATAAATATATGTAAAATCAAACAGCACATAACATTTAAAACATATTTTAGTGCTAATATCGTTAAATAAAAATGCCTGACTATAATCAACAATATATATATTTTCCTTTCGCGGGGGGGGGGGGGGGGGGGGGGGTGGCCCCTCTCTGCCCATACGTATGGGCGCCCATGATTTCATAAGTAAAATAATATAAATCTTAAGCCAAAAAGTGCATTATCAAAGAATTTAAACACGAAAGATGAGCTATTGCAGTGACTCTTTATGGTGAGTCCTAAGGTCGGGAGTAGTGAATGAGCACCGATCATAGTCCCAGAACACGTTTACGGGTGTCATTAAAAACTGTATTATATAAGTATTTATGTGTTCGCACTCTAACGGCCGCATTTTACATCCGATTTGGTAAACACGTTAATGTTCTAAGTGGCTCAGACGAGTTCATTAGCCAAACAATCCCCCAACCGAAAGCACTTTTTCTAAAAGTATATAAATATAGGAGATTATGCTGCACATTTGGTTTTTTACACGACCTTATAGCTCTGCTGGTTCCCCCAAAATCGACTTAAACGTAAAATACCATGTTAGAGGCCGATTAACGGAATGCAAACTCGCTAAACTAGTTTGTAAGCTCTGAGCGAAGCGAAGAAGTCCAAAATCCTAGACCGAACGGTCGAAGTGCAAACTCGCGAGCGAAACATAGCAGCGCGTGAACCAGGGCTGGAGAATGACTAATATATTTCGTACATGCAGGCAGCGCCTTCATAAGTAGACCAATTTCACCAAATAGTTGGTTGAAACCCTAAAACATATCAACTTAATTTCTGAAATTCGGTCAACTCACGTCAGCGGTTCAGCTGGAATTATTTTTTTGGTAGTCCATCTTGAAATTAAACAAAAATAAACGGTACCAGAAACTGGCACATATTTTCTCACAAACATATTTAAATTATTAAACAGATTGATTGTGACTTGTAGGGTGGGGTAGGAGAGGTGATTTTTTATTAAAGTAAGAGATTAACTAAAAAATATTAGTATTATTATCTAGAGAGAAAACTATTCGATCGATTTCGAACAAATTTACCCCAAACACGTCAATTAGGCAAGTATAGATGCACGAAAAAAGGTTTTGAAACATTTTGAAAAACAACCTTCTTTATGGCCAAACTACCCTCAAAAATCAGTTATTATTATTATTATTAGATAAACGAGAATTTTTAGAAAGATGCGGTTTTTTGCTTATGGTAGGGTACATTAAAGGCTACAAATAAGCCAAATTGTATCAAAATCGTTTGAGCCGTTTTTTTATAAAAATATAATAACTGATTTTTTGGGGGTTTTCTTGCCAAAAAGGGGGTTGTTTTTCAAAAATTTTCAAAACCGTTTTTCTTGCATCTATACAGGCCTACTTGACATGTTTGGTGCAAATTTGTTTGAAATCGATCGAATAGTTTTCGCTCTAGCTTTGTATACATACAGACATACATACATACAGACATACATACATACACACATACAGACAGACATTTTGTAAAAACCACTTTTTTTGGACTCAGGAGGTCCCAAAACGGATATTTCCTCAAAAATCTCAACATCGATTTTTTTGCGATCACTAGGCCTATACTTTCTCTATACTATAGTATAGTGAGAAAGTAAAATGTAATACCTTTTCAAAACCAAAGAGAAAATCCTCCTTTCACGGAGGAATAGTGCCTGGAATAAACTATAGACTTAGCCCTAAGTTGATTTACCTCGTTTATTTATCTCTGGCATTTATGATCTGCCTATACCTTGCGCAAAGATTCGTGGCGGCTAATAGCTTAGGACGGTCGGGGAGGTGTCCCTACCCCTAATTATCCCTCGCTCGGCCGCTCCGGGTTATGGTCATGAGTCACCTACTGGGCTCAAGGCACAGTCGGTACAATTTTTTGCATTTCGCCATAAAGTGTAAAAATAACGTAATTTTTGTAATCTGCATCAAATAACAAGAACATTAAGTCCAAACACGATATAATTGCGTGTTTTTATATACTTTTTGAAAAACTGCAGCATCTATTGAACATAAAAGCAACAAAAAATATGCTCAATATTTAACAAAAATGTAAGCGTCATTACATATGTTTATTGACTATAATAATAACAGTAGTCAGCTGTTTCCTATATAATATTTCCATAATCAGCTGATTTCAAACTTAAATAGGTTTTGTGAACAAAACCATCTGTTGAAGTCAAAACAACAAACACTATCTATACTAATATTATAAAGAGGTAAAATTTGTTTGTTTGAATGTAGGGTAATCTCTGGAACTACTGAACCAATTGAAATTTTTTTAAATGAAAAGCTACACTATCCCTGAGTAACTCAGGCTAGAATTCATATTGATAAAAACATTTTTTTATTTCAATATTTGTAAATTTATTCAGAACAAATTCATAGGATCAAGTTTTAGTTAAACCCATATCGTCTATCAGCTGTAATACCAATAAATAAGCAACATTTTGAAAAACTAAAAAACAACAATTGAAAAATGAAACTTATATCATTCAAAACGTATGCAAAGAGGTGCACAAAAACATAAATTATGCGTGTATGTTACCGTTAAGGAAGGTAAAATAAATTAACACTTCATATACAAAATTGTAAATAGCTATAGTTTGTAAATAATCTTAAAAATATATTTTGTTCTGTAAACTGTCTTTTATTTTAAAACAAAGTGAATACTTAATAGCATCGCAATTATATCGTGTTTGGGCTTAATGTTCTTGTTATTTGGTGCGGATTACAAAAATGACATTATTTTTACACTTTGTGGAGAAATGCAAAAAATTTTACCGACTGTGCCTTGAGCCCAGTCATGACCATAACCCAGAGTGGCCGAGCGATGGCTAATTAGGGGTAGGGACACCTCCCCGACCGTCCTAAGCGCTCAGCCGCCACGAATCTTTGCGCAAGGTATAGGTATTTCCAACCCTGATATCTAAATGTATATATTTTGGACTTTCGACCCGCTAGATTTGCTATTGGCAATCTACAGATTTGTGCGGCGAATCTATTACTAATGTAACTCTTTAAACAGCTGACACATCTTTACGAGACATCTACTAAAATACATTTACGAGTAGTGTATTGGAATGACAGGCACGTTCGGTATTTGATCTCGACTGAGTCTCCGACATTGTTCCTACATATTTAAATTGGAGCTATAGTCTAACCTTGTGACGCAGATTTGACAAACCCGTTGTATAGGCCGAGAATATTTGCGTTTTCAAACTGGGGTGGGTAAATTCCATTCCGTTCATTAGCAGTAGTTTTGGAAGGGTCAATTTAAAAACCTGTTCTCCGTTTGTTGGAAAAACTGACTATTCTGACTTATTGCATTATTAATGTGGTTTGTCGTTTTAAATATAACTGCTTCCCACACCAACTCCATTGCAATATCCTCACAATGTTTAATATAGTTCGTCAGATGCGTTGGCGGGTTAGAAGAATTTAGGCAAGTGGGGACGCTGTCCTCTGGAGGGGAAGAGGCACCACGCACAGACAATATATTTAATTAATACAGTTCTGTACAATACAGTTGTAATTAATTGATTAGGTCCTAAACAAAATTCTTTATTAATGTAATAAAAAACAAATATAGTATTGTTAGTTCTTAATGTTAGTTTAGTAATCTTGTTTAGGTTATATAGTTAATTTTAGGCTAGTTAGAATAAGCAGGCAGTTGTTTTCGCCGCACAGTTGTGACATATATTTAAGCCACACCCCTATAGCTTAAGTCACGCCTCTATAGTTTAATCCACGCCCCTATGGTTTAAGCCACGTCTAGTTTTTAGACGGTGCGATGACGCACTGTTAGGTTAGTGTGATTATTGTACCTCGTGTTTCACTGAAGATGGCGACATTGTCGTTGAAACGCATTTTAGTTTATAAACGTATTAGTTGTGAGATTTTGAGTTCATTTTATATCTCCTAACCAGTTAAGCTCAGTATTTATTTACTAGTGTTACCCTTTAAGGTAAAAACCCGTAAATTAAGAATGTACGTGTAGCCCTTTAAATGAATGTTACAAAACATAACAGTTGTGCAATGTTTTCTACCGAGTATTAAAATGTAACTTTATTTTATTTTGATGAATTATTACACCGGCGCAAATTTATGGCGTTGTTTACAAGCTCTTTATTGCATATTTAATGTACACGACTGCTTACGGTTGTAAAACATGCTACAGACATCTACGAAAATCACACGTCGCTTTTAAATTTGTCATTATTAGCTACTGCTAAAGTATAGTTGTGGAAAACACAAAATGCTCAGTTTGCATGACCAGAAAATTACTAGAATTAAACCTAATTTTCCTACCTACAATTCTTTGTCATATTGAAAGCTGTTTCAGCTTCAGTCTCGACTAGAGATGAAGAAGACATTTAGTGTTACGTCACAACATCCGGATAATAATTTCACAGAACATCTCTAATATATTAATAACTATTGAGCTTTCCCATCGACCATAAACTTATACATTTACTAACGAATTTTTAAATTATCAATATCACTACAGAAAAGAGTAAGTTCAAAACTAAATTTAACACATAAATCGTTGGATTTTTTATCTCTTCTTAAACAGTGCTTACCTATATTATTAAATTTAGCTTCCTCCTCCCATATCTGTTTTATTTATCTCATCTTCCATGGAAGACAAAGAAATTACAAGTATTTTATTACATTGCTCCAGTAATAATATGCTTAACTAGCTGGCCCGATCCGGCTTTGCACGGAGAGACAAATCAAAGTTAAATATGGGGATTATTAGTAACTTTACATCAACCCCCCCCCCCCCTAAAAGCGACCGCGATTTGAAAACCTTTCTTAGCGAGCACCTAGGGCTGTAGAGGGAGCTACATACCAAATTGCATTCCAATCCGTTCGGTGTTTTTTTTTTTTTTTAGTAACTTTGATCCCCCTCCTAAAATTTCTATTTTTTTAAAACCCTTTCTTAGCGAGCACCTTCACTCGATTCCACGTTCACCGTGCAGTACAGGTTTTACGGGAGAATAGATATGCTACTACGATTACAGGGAACATCACGTTTATTGTCATGCGGGTTGCGTCAACTGACCGAGCGTTGCGTGGGAGTTGAATGTTTTTTTGTTGGCTGATACAGCTGTGACTGTCGTATGGATAACATGGCTTATGGGCGCTCTGTACTGCACGGTGAACGTGGAATACAGTGTAGGGCCCTAGAGGAAGCTACATACCAAATTTCATACCAAATTTGGTGGTTTTTTAGATTTCGTGATGAGTGAGTCAGTGACTGGTATTTGGATTATACATATATAGATTTAAAACTTGCATTTTGTTTGCTAAGTGCTAGGTGTAAGTTAATATTTTATCTTGACTTTTCAGTATTGATGATGTGAAATATTCCTTCAGGATATAGTGTTAGCATTAAGAGGAAACAGTACGTGGTCACTTTTGGTGTTTAGATTCTTTGAGTCCAGTTAACTAAACTTACAAATCACTTAAACCTCCTACAGCAATTAAAACAAAAATATAGTGTACACATTATGTTCCACAATTTTGTTCTGAGTAAAACTAAAAATGCAGTCCTCCTTACTTCAGTCAATAGTAAATATATTATCGAAAAAGAGTGATATAGATAATATGAAAGCATTAACGCGTTACCTCTCTGTAATACAACTGATTCAGATCGGTCTTAAGTTGATATAATCACTACAAGATGGTGCTGATGTATTATTAGCAAATTTCCATAGGGAAGATGACCTACTGCACTGACCCTTATGGTGAGAACTACGGACGGGACTCGGACGTAGTCAATGAACACCGATCATAGTCCCAAAAACATGTTTTGAGGGTTTAATAAAAAATGTTATGTAAAATTATATAAGAGTTCGCACTCTAACGGCCGCATTTTAAGTCCAATTTAGTCCAAATTTGGTTTACACGTTGGTTGTTTAAGGGTCTGCTGTAGTGGCGGTCATCTTGGATTTTTATCCCATAAGAGCAATGTTAAATTTCAAACCATTTATTTCAGCTACTTTTTATCATAAAATTGTTTGCAAGGTCTCATTTTAAGCACAGCCACAACATACGCATCCGGCTTGCAATTTACATTTTTTTGAATGCTTTTGATTTGTTATGTAATTGAAATTTTGTAAGTACAAAGCTTGAATTTTTTCCTAATACAATAAAACATTAATAATGAAAAATAATTTGCAAGCCGGATCCGAAATTTTATAAAGAATATTCAGGTTTTTTTTCAACACTCAATTACAAAAGATAGACTTATAAAATGGTTTGAAAAGAGGCAATGTCAAAACGTTCAGCTGCAAGAAATTGCACTGTTTAGATAGGGATACAGTGAGAAGCGGTTGCGTTTCCGGTTGCTTTCTCGTTTACTGGAGCAGACCCTTTAGTCGCTCGGACGAATTCGTCAGCCACCAAATTCAAACACCGGAAGCACATTTTTTTACTGGAAGTGGCTATTTTTTAAGATTTTTCTTTCAAGAATCAAACAATTTTAAGGTTTCATCTAAACAATATATGTAGGATATAATTATGCACATTTTGAGTTTTTACACGACCTTATGGCCCGCTTGATTGCCCAAAATTCGATCAAAACGTAAAATACGAAAAAGTACCCAGTTCAAATCCACGTGGGGGCATCTTCTAATCCAAGGCCGACGGCCGAGTTTGTATGCTGCGAGCGAAGCGAACCCGCAAGGTACGTACAAGGTCCAACCAACTCACAACGGCCGCAAGGTCGAGGGGCCAACTCACAA
Source organism: Philaenus spumarius (assembly GCA_018207615.1). Taxonomy (NCBI): domain Eukaryota; kingdom Metazoa; phylum Arthropoda; class Insecta; order Hemiptera; family Aphrophoridae; genus Philaenus; species Philaenus spumarius. The sequence continues at coordinate 49,698 of JAGFPH010007128.1, read as the reverse complement.
GGGCAGCAAGGTCGTGGTGCCAACTCACAACGAGTTTTTCCGCTGCGAGTGGAACGAAGCAGCACGTGAGTTGAAGCCGGAGGCTTAGGTGCAAACCAATTCTACTAATATAAAATTTCGTCCACTGAGGCAGCTATTCAGTCGCTTTCGTGAGTAAACCAATATACCAAATTGTTGGTTGAAACAATAAATTATACGAACTTAATTTTGGTCGTTCTCGCAACTCTCGTCAGCGATTCAGCTGCGCGGTCGAATTATTCGTAGGTGTAATAACAAATTTGATTTCGACTTTATGCCTTTTAATCCGAATAATATCTATACATTTTTTTTTAAAATTTCTTATTGCACAACTAGAGCACAAGAGGATTCGCAAAGCCAAATTTCAACTGCTTACGTTTTTTCGTTCTTGAGATACCAGCAATGTGACGGTGGTGCTCGGCTTTTATATAGAGAGATGTCATTGATAATTTAGGCTTTTTAATAAAAAATATAATTCAGAAAATATTATGAAAACCCCATGCAGCCGTGTATTGAAGCTATAATGTTCCGAAATTATATGATTTGTATGTGAAAATTATCCAAAACATATAGCAAACGTGATGAAAACAAAGTTTTTTATTCATAAGTTACTACGTGGTGGTCCTCATTCACTAACGAACAATTTCCTTTCACCATGGTTATTGTTGTTGGTTAGTTAGTATGCTGACTGTACGGAACCTTTGGAATTCAAACTCGCACCGTTTTATTTGATATAGTACCGATTTCGATAATAATAAATAGGCTAAAGGAAATTATAAGCGCTTTTCAAAGCCTGTGGGTGGAAATACATGCAGGAACATTTTAGGGGAAGTAGAAAGCAAATTGAGAACACCGAGTGTCCTTGCCTAGTCGTGTAACAATCATGCTTAATGTTGCGAAGTTGCCAACAGATTGGATTGTTCGCGGTTCCCCCATTGAATGTATAACGAATAATTCTGCAGGTATACACAACAAACTAAACGCAATGGTTGGAAATTGTACGAATGCACTTTAGCATAATCCATCCAGCATTATGCACGAACGCTCAGCCGTTGTGAACGAAGGTGTAAAGTTCTGCTTCTAACCGAGTTCAACTGGTGTGGAACAAATATCCAACTCTGCAATGTTTTGTATTGCGAGTAACAATGATTTTTTTACTAAGCAAAAATAAATATTTAAACATCCGTATAGATGTTGAGAACCTTATACAGGATGTCCCGGAAGTAAAGTGCCAAACTTCGGAAAATGGTTCTCAAAGTAACCGTTTTCCAAAAATCCTACGTTTTTCAGATATCGCCATTTCTTTTTACAAAATAATTCATATCTATAGAACGGTTAGACCGATTGAGTTCACACTTTGTATGAAGCGTAAGCTACCAATGATATAATTTAATAAAAATAAGCAATTATATAAAATCATGCGTTTCAAAATGGCGGTTCTTTGAAAATTTCAAATCTGAATTACAAAAAAACCGTAAATTTTAATAAAAAATATCAAGATACCTTTTTTGTAGCCCTTTTAATTCCCGATTGGATGGTGTAACTAAATCGAGTAAATAAATCTCGAATATAAAAACAGAACAATTTTAGCGTATGTATTCAATCTAAAAAGTGCGTGACATAAACTTAAATTTATAAATAATTCCACCACGCAGCTGGACGGCTGACGGGAGTTGAGCAAATTTCCAAAATTAAGTTTGTATGCTTATGTTTTAGGGTTTCAACCAACTATTTGGGAAATAGGTCTACTCACGAAGGCGTTGAACAGCTGTCTGTGTGTACGCAATATATTAGCAGAATTTGTTTGCGCCTAGTGACCTCGCGAGTTTGCACCACTTGGCTTCGAACCGGGTACTTTTATGGTATTTTATGTTTTGGTCGATTTTGGGTTAACCAAGCGAGCTATAAGGTCGTGTAAAAAAACAAAATGTGCAGAATAGCATCCTACATTTATATTTGTAGAAAAAACTCCAAAAAATTCATTCTCGTAGGAAAAATCTAAAAAATAAAATAGTTACTTCCGGTCAAAAAACGTACTTCCGGTTGTTTGATTTTTTTGCTAACGAACTCGTCCGAGCGACATAGACGACCAACACGTGTTCCAAATTTGGACCAAATAGGACTTAAAATGCGGCCGCTAGAGTGTGAACACATATATATGAATTTTAATGACACCCCAAAACGTATTCTGGGGACCATGATCGGTGCTCATTTGCTACTCCCGACCTTATGGGCCATTTGTCTCACCGTAAGGGCCACTGCAATAGCTCATTTTTCCCATGGAAATTCGCTAATAACTTCAAAGCAAGTTCATGCCAATATTTAGTTGTAAAAAAAAAACGCTTTCCTATAAGAACACAGCTCAGCTGATTGAATATTTGTTGGTACTGTAATCAGATGTTTTCTGCAACACCTGTAAACGGGTGTGTTGGCTGTTAACGGCTGATTTCATACTTAAGTAGTGTTACATTACATAGTAGAGTTACTGACAGTATAGAGTAACATAGGCTCTTATGGGACTACGTGGGCCAACCAGAAAGCTTTATTTAGTCACGTGACCACCTAGACCACCGATCCCCCACTTAACCCGAACTCCCAAAAATGTTTATAGTGTATGGTAAAAACATATAGCGGGTTATATGTTTTAACGTACACTATAACACTGCGTTATATGTTTTTACCATACACTATAACAATTTTTGGGAGTTCAGTTAAGCTCGGTTATGTTCGGTTAAGTTCGGGATGGCTGGGGATCGATGGGGGTGTGGAATAGGTGGTCACTTGACTAAATCCAGCTCTCTGATTGGCACACGTAGTCCCATAAAAGCCCATGTTACGATATACTGTCAGTAACTCTACCTTACATCTATGAGAAAAGTTGAGACATTGCTCGCGCAAATGTTGGTGACATAATTTCGCAGCATTTTAGAGAACTACCAGACTACCTCCTTACAAACGCCTTGGAACACAGTGTTCATTATATTTCCAACGGTCGTGTTATATCAAATCAATTTTTAAGTTTTAATAACTTTCCACTTGTACACTTGCCCTTGGCAAGGCAAGGGTTGAATTAACTAAATTGTACCCAAGATTTGTACCCGCCAACTATTTTACTCCTTAGCTATCCTGATCACTCCAAAAATTAGTCGATGTCATCTCATGAGATACTTGTTAGCTACTGGGTTTCTGTGGAAATACATTTTAAAATCTTTACTTATTTATTTAAACAATAATGGCGTTGTACACGAAACGAATTCGTATAGTATTAACTAGTTTTAAAATTAAAAGCAACAATTATCTTTTTTTTTACACTCAAGTGGAATTTAATTATAAACCAAACAAATCAAAGCTCGCACAAAAGCATCGTACGTTTCCACTTTAATAAGCCAGTTGAAATGATCTCATGCATAATAATATTCTATCATACATGGGATCACGTCATTATAAGACGGAGGTAAACAAGAAAGAGAAGTTAGGTCAGCAGTGTTCCATTTTCAAGGACGTGGGAAGGTCATATTTAACATTGTCCTTAAAACTGCTCGCGTGACTTGTTCCGCGCAGAACTCCTGTCTAATACCACCGCTCGAATCTCTTTAAATTAATATTCCCATAACTTCCTTCATTGCCGGCATCCTGTATGTATGTTTGGGTTCAGTCAAGTGTGTATTACAAGGCTGTAAGTACTTGGTCTGTTTTTTTATGTGTACTACATTATAAGTAGAAATGTTTGTATATTACGATTTTACTCAATAAGTACGTCCGATGTTGACCCTACTTTTACTCTGGCGTCTGCTGCAGTAGCGGCCATCTTGGATTTGTATCCCGTAAGAGCAATGTTAAATTATTTAAAACCATTTATTTCGTTTATTTTGTATCATAAAACTGTTTGCAAGATCTCATATTTGTCACGTAATTCACATTACTTAAGTACCAAGAGTTTGATCTTTTTCCTTACACAATACAAAATTAATAATTAAAAATGAATCGCAAGCAGGATCCGCAATTTTATAAATAATATTTAGCTTTTTTCCACCACTCAATTACAAAACATGGATGTAAAGGTTTTAAATGAGGCAATGTCAAAGCGCTCAGCTGCAAGAAAATCCAATGTTTAGTGTTTAGATAGCACTATAGGGTGAAGAGCTGGAGTCACCAGTTGCTTTCTCTTTTACTGGAGCAGAACCTTAAACTTGACCGTCAGGTTAACATGAGGTTTCGTCGCGATTTTTTTATATGGACTTTACAGTGGTTGCAAAAGTTAATTTTTGCTTATAAAATCAGCCGTTTTGGACCTTTTTGTGCTTGCGATGGCTAAACATTTAAAGATGACGAATGATTGGTAATGGAATTATCTACAAAACGATGAGTTTTGTTACAATAACAACGTAAATAACATCAGTAGACTGCGGCCTGCCAGTACTTGCACCAATTACGTCCAGGCCGATAGATAAAATATATGGAGGGAAAACTCGGTCGACAAATCGATTGCTGAAGGGCAAAACGGAAGTGGTAGAAATGGAAAGCATTTTTAGGAAAATCACTAATAATTCCCTAAATAAAAACACAACAATAAAAAATACATTCGATCAGCGTTATCACTCCCCCATAATTTCGTCTTAAACACTTTGTTTGAAAGGGATTTTGACAATACATCGACCATTACATCGAGAAGTGAAATAATTCGACCACGCTGCTGAAGCACTATATTTTTTGTTAATGTACATTTAAGTTTGATTTGTCTATCCGTGCAAAGCCGGATCGGGCAGGCTAGTTAGATATATAATAATGTATATAAATATAAAATTTTAACAAATTAGCCTACAGTTTTATAATCCTTTTAATTGTACACATTTATCGAGTAAAAAACTCTGTCAGCATAGTTAGGTAGGCCTAGATAAAGTCAGTCGTTTATAAATAGCATTTTTTTAAAATAATGTATTTCTGGTGTGTATCTAATTAATCTGCCTGGGATTTTTCACTGGGGCTTATAAGTATATTAGTATAATTTGTTTGTAACTCAGCCCCCAACCCCAGCTCAAGCGTTTCTTCGTTCCCCTCGCAGAAGAAACTCGCTATGTGACCTCGGATTTCGCTTCGCTCGCAGTGGTTTGCATCCCGGCCGTCAGTTTCGTAACTGAATCTGACCATGATAATATCCCCCAAGTGGATTTGAACCAAGTACTTTTACGGTATTTTACGTTTTGATCGATTTAGTGCTGTCTAGTTTATAGCTTAAAATACGCTCTGCCGTGTTTGCAAATGTAAAGTCCATAAACACAGGGCGGTAATACCATTCACTGTCCACCAATTTTCACTACGATTATTGTTACTGGTTAGTTTAGAAAATCGACTGTATGACGTATTGATGATCCGACTTAATTCTACTGAAAATGCAATCCTAGGACCAATTTATTTCAATTTGTCAGCTTAATTTGCACATTAAACTTCACATTTGACCCATATGTGTCAACAATTTCGGAAAGGCCTAATTTGAACGTTTACAAAAACATTCACTGATGGTTTGAATTTACAAAAAAAAAAAATTATCCGACGACCATAGCATTAATTTCAACGAACATCCAATTTACTTACAATATCACCTGTATAGTTTGAACAGCTGACTAAACGAATTAACCTATACTGAACGAAGAACAATATAATCAATTTTCAGAAGCACTTAACTTATTTGATTCCAACGTTAACACAAAGCAATTTCATTTACAACGCAGGCCAGTTCTCATCTTATAAATTAGATTGTGTCTATAATTGGGTTACGTGATGGCAAGGGGTGCTGGGGGGGGGGGAGGGGGGGGGGGGTAAAAATACAGCACGGTAAAGTGGTTCCGAATATTAAACGCGTTAATGGACTTGAGATGTATAACTCTATTATCGTTTTACGCTGAAACACTAGACCAATTCTGAGGAGAAACTTTACGCGGCAATTTTGGCCAATAAACACAGTGCCTCAAGAACCCTACTTGGAAGCGTTTCAAGGGACACTTTTGTGTACACACATCAGGCGACTGATGAAGATACTGGTATAGTTTTTTGTCTGGGTGTGACACGGTATGGAGCGGACACACTAAGAAACGAAGACGGGAATGAAATCAAAAATATTTGCCGGGAGTAGATGTTGGAAAGAGCCAAGGGTAAAGTGGATAATATTAGAAGTTGTAAAGAAAAGAAACAGAAATTATACCATTGACTATATGCTTATATAGTCAATGATTATACTGCGCATAGATGCGAGGAGATACACCAGAAGATGAAAAAGAAAGAAATGATAACAGATGCTGAATAGTGTCAGGATGAAAGGAAGATACATCAACACGAAGTGGCTAGCAGGAGAAAAGGCATTTGGAAGAGTTGTTCAAAGGTATTAGCGTAGAGAAAATATGATAGTTTATCAAAACAGAACTCGGTGTAACTAAAATGTGTAAATTAACATAGACCCTACACCACTAAAAACTAATACCTGAGATACTTGCTAAGCCTAAAACAATGTCAAGTGAGTAGCTCAATGTGGTAAGCAGCTTACTTATTGTTTGCTCAAACGAGATATACATTTCTTATTCCAATTAGACAGCTATGAACTAACTAAGACAGCTGTAGAATATCTTTCATCAGTAGTATTAGGTAAAAAAAAAAACTATGTTCTACTATTCTCAAACTGACGCTATTAAAAAAAATGTATCTTATTTTGTGAAACATCTTAGAGCACGGTACTTTTGTGAAACGAAAAATTAAACGCCTTATTATTGTGGTACCTTTATTTCACTGTTGTACACGCTTTACCAGTGGTTCCTTACAGAGGAAGGGAAAACTACTTTGTGTCAAAGAAATTTAAAGGGCACGAGTACGTTAGGTTCGCCCCATACACAAAACAAAAATTAAGACGTCAACTACGAACATGTTGCCTGGGCGCTGGTTAACTAGCTACTGCACAGTACGCGTTTTAATTTGTGTTTCGTGTAATGTGTTTTTGTGTACAACTAATTATTGTGTTTCCGACGAGCTCACTAGTGAGAGAAAAATAATTTTAAATATATATTTTTTAGGGGTCTGCGGGTACCCGAATTTTTGGGTTTCGGGCGGGTTTTTTTCACTACCCGATGGTCGGGCGGGTCCGAAATATACGTTAAAACTCGGTCGGGTATTTTCACGTACCCGATAGATTCGGGTAGTGAGAAATTTCAGTACCGATGAACTCGGGAAGTGAGGAATTCAGTACCCGATAAATTTGGTTAGTGAGGAATTAAAATAAATAATGAAATTTCCTTATATTTAAAAACAAAAAATGTCCGATCTTCTTTATTCTTATTATAATCCCAACAACGATTTCGACTCGACAAACGGAACAAAGATGGAATCAAAAATGTCACGTTGGTTAAAACAGCTAGTCATCTGTCGTTTACTTCAAGTCCCGTAGAAAACACAATAATATTTTGATAAAAAAAGTCAAATTACCTAAAGAGTAAAGGCACGACTTGTGTTTTATGTGCAAACACGACTGTAGTAATATCGTCTTATTCGTCTTACTAATCCGTGCATAGGCACACTTGTCCAGCCTATTATTATCTATGTAGTATAATTCGATACTTGGGAAATGACTAATCGATAATTTTTCCAGATACGAGAGAGCCTTTTCTCCGACAAGTGACAACTAACTGCGATATGATATTAATTTGGCTTTCTAAACTAAGGTCAACATTTCGGCTTGCAAACAAGTATGTTACCAAAAATGAAATTCAAAGCCGAAATATCAACATTAATATAGACAGACGGATACCTGGTCGGCGTAAAAGTTTCCTTAGTCATAACAGTTCATTCAAGACCATCTACAATTACATGTATTTGTAGATGGTCTTGGTTCATTTTTGTTTTACAGTCTGTGTTTTGCGATTATGTGTTCGTTGAGGTTATAATGAACTTCCACTTCGTTTCACTCACATGGTTCATATCACGGTCAACTTTTGTTGTAGAACGGTCAGCATGTTGGTATTTTTAAACCAGAATATTAAGAGAAAAGAAGTTTTTAAAGTTTAACGTTACTGTATAAGTGTTCAAAGTGAAAAATGAATTAGGCCTAGTGGTTTATTGTTGCAGTTTTTTTAGTTTTTTTGGTTTCTACATTATTAAAAGGGTTTAATATGGTGTTTTGTAGTTTTATTTGTTAAGTTAATTACATTCAATTAATTACATCCATAAGTATAATTTGCTTTTATGAGTTGTATATTTTAGAATAAACATAACAATTTGTGTAAATAAATACAGGTACCTTCAAATATTAAGTCAGCTCTTCTTACATTTACTCCACCTGAAATAATTATGCTGTTTATATTTATTTATTTAAAAAGTTGTGTGTACGTGACTACGTGTACAATTTAGAATTTAATTTACCAATGTTAAAATTGCTAATTGTACATAAATCAAAATAATAACGTAGGAAATAGGGGCCTTTGTAATTGTGTATTTATGATTTTAGTACCTATAGGTACATTGGTAGTATTTTTAGAAATAGAAAAAATACTTCAATTGGCCTAGGCTAATAGTTTAGGTTGATTACTTTTTATTAGTGTCCTAATAACTTACTAAGTTACGATATAATATTTCTGAACTTGGTGGCAAGTGCTAAATTCAGAGGAAAAAGATTTAATTTCTAAATAATCACTTATTTGTGGTTTTGTTTACTACCCGACCCGAGGGAAAAATTTCTCTACCCGACCCGACCCGACACAAGGGAAAAATTTCACTACCCGACCCAAACCCGAGCTGAGTGAAAAATTTTACTACCCGACCCGAGGGAAAAATTTCACTACCCGACCCGAACCCGACCCGAACCAAAAAATCACTACCCGCAGACCCCTAATATTTTTATATGTGATATATGTGACCGGAAGATGGGATAACCTCGAAACCGCGGTAGTCACAACAAATAATCAAGGATTGGATAGACAGTGTAATACCTATTTCAATATTTGTTATCATTTCCAATCCGGGAGCTTATATAATGAAATTAAAAACTATTGCTTGCCATTTTGTAGTTAACAAAAAAACATATTTTGTGCAGAAGCTGTATCCGTTCTAAAATAATATTAATTACCTTAATAATCTCTCTGACAATGTAAGAATATAGTTTCGGAATGCTGTTCCAGTAATTAGAATAGTTACTAAACTTATCAATATCTTGTTAGAGAATTTCCATAGATGAGCTATTGCAGTAATGGCTATCTTATGGTGAGACTTAGTAAATGGTGGTCGGAAGTAGTAAATGAACACCGATCATGGTCCTCAGAACACGTTTTCGAGTGTCATTAAAAACTGTATATACAGGGTGTTCCCAAATTATGTTTCCAGACTACCACAAATTGTTCCTTTGGTCAAAACAAGAACAAAACTTCCAATAAACATAGGTCCTAAAACGCTTAGTTTCCTAGATATCCGCCATTTTGTTTTTTGTACAAAATAATGCATATCTAGAGAACGGTTTGACTGATTGAGTTCAAACTGGGCATGAAGTTTAACCTGACAATGATTCACTTCAAGAAAAATAAACGATTAAATCCAATTATGCGTTTCAAAATGGCGGCTGTTTGAATATTTCAAACCTAAATTACTCCAAAACCGTACATTTTAACGAAAAATGTCAAGA